>JAADYH010000155.1:0-33172 GCA_023338125.1 Phytopythium aichiense
ATCGCGTATCGACCGCGCTTGAGTTCCTGGCGGATGGAATCTGGAAGCACGTTCACCAAGTCGATCTCGACAGAGAGGAAGTCAACAAGGCAATCGACGACTTTATGCTTCGTTTCTCCGGCGAGTTTGGGGAGTCCGAGCTCGTGCGACGCGTCACGTTTTTCGGGGACAAACCGAACCTTGCAGCGGCCTACAACAACATGAACCCGACCAACAAGCGGCTGTTCGCCGCGGGCATGCTCAATTGAACGCGAACACCAGACGGACATAGTTTACATGAGTGCTGAACTGAGGGAAGCTCTTGGAACCCATTGCATTGGAACTCGTATTCCGTGTGTCGCTGACAATGGCACGAGATGATCAGCGATCGCCTCGAACAAAATGGATTGAGTGGTTATCGAATTCTCTTTCACTGTTGCCATTACTCGGATCCAGCATGTGCAGGTGGACAGACGTCGTGCACTCGATGGTGGCTGTCCTGCTCCTTGGGAGCTGGTCGGCATCTTCGCAGACGGGATTTCGAGCTGAAGGACTACATTGAGGCGCTGAATGCGCACGCTCACAGCCTTCTGGACGATGCCAGCGCGACCCGCTGCGCCGCGACCGAGTTGTCAAGCGACGTGGAAGCCACCCGACGGTACCGTCATGACATGGAGGCAGGCATTAAATCCTCGCAGCGTGAGCTGCTAGTGCTGCAAGATGCCGTGGCAGCGGAAGGCTCCAAGCTGGAGAGACTGCAGCTCGACATCGTGGCCGTCGAGGCCCAACGAGCCGTCGCCGCCGCCCAGGTGAACGCTGAGCGAGACGCGATCCACGCCCTGCACCTGCAGCAGAATGCGGTCAACGTGCAGCGGGAGCGGCTGGAGCAAGAGCGCGCTCGCGTCAGAGCAGAGTGCGTCGTCAAGGGCGAGGTAGTCGCGCTGGCACACTCCCTGTTGGGGGCCGGTGGCGACTCCAAGCAGGCTCTCCTGTTGATTGGAGTGGCTGTCCAAAATAGAAAGGCTCGACGGGATCCTCCGCAATGGTCCGACCGAGTCGCGAGTCACGACCAGCAGCCTGCATTGCTGCAGCTCACGCGGGCTGTGAGTCGTCGTCTGGCCCGTTGTGGGCATCCTGCGTCGCCAACTCGTGTGCGTTTTGCTGTCTGAGTCGCGCGATTTCGGCATCTCTTCCCATAAAATCCCCGTCACAACAGCATCAATTCAGCGATTCCTTTTCCATGACAATCGCTCTTCAAGCGACCTTCGCGTAACCTCCCGCTGACACCGACCATGTCTGCAAGCAGCTCCGACTGACCACATCATGATCACCATGCCGACGCTCAAGCTGCTGGTGCTGAGCGACGCGGACGGGCAGGTGGCGCGCGTGAACCAGCTGTGCGAGGCGGTCGTGTGCTCCGCGGACTGTGATGTGGACGCCGTGCTGGTTGCCGGCGGGCTCGTGGGCCGCCGCGCGCCGCACGCGTACGAGGCGCTCGAGGCCGTGGGCTGCGCCGAGGGCGACATGACGGCCGTCGTCTCGCGCCTCGAGATGATCATCAGCCGCGTCGTGTACATCCCCGACGACGTGCGTGCCGTGCATGCGCTCAAGGCGGCTGGGCTGGGCTGCTGGCGAGCTGAGGGACTGACCGACTGACCTGTTGACCGGCGGATCGACCGGCGGACCGATCGGGAAGCAGAACGACCCGCCGACGACGCGCAGCCTCGCGGTGGCGCCGCCGGCGCTCACGCAGTACTCGGTCAACGTCTTCTGCAGGCAGGAGCAGCTCTCGCCAGGCGTGGTGGTCATGGGCGAGTCGCACTACTTCAAGTGAGGCGCTGCTTCTGTTGCTCAGGTGGTTGCATGTCGAGGCACATGCTAACCAGGCTGTCCGACTGTGTCACCGTCAGGCTGCTGAACGACGGCCGGGACCCTGTGCAGGACGCCGAGTTCGCGCTCGTGCTGCGCGACTCGGCCGTGCGCTCGCAGCTGCCCATTCACAGTACGCTGAATGACACTAAACGCTCCTGGGCAGCCGCATCGGGACTGACATGCTCCCGGACTGTGTGTTGTGGCAACTGTTGTTGCATGGATGCCTTTGCAACAACCCAGCGGTAAGTAGTCACTGCAGAGGAGAGCGCCATGAGCCGCGAGCTAACTGCTGCGCTGCGACTCTCAGGGCATGCTCGAGGCGGACGACGCGCGCTTTATCGAGATCGTGGGCGGCCGCAACCAGGACCCGCGGGTCGAGGGGTTCCGCACCTTCGTTGGTGCGTGCTCGCTCGTCAACTGACTTGGGTGGAAGGATGGATGCTTGGCGCTCACATCTCAATGACTGCTAGGCTCGCTGCGATTCGGCCAGTACGCCGTCCTGGAGCTGGAGAAGCAGGCCGTCGACGACTCGTGGACTGTGCACTCGGCCTCGTTCCGCCAGCTCCCCCAAGGCATCGAGAGAGATGACATTTGAGAATGGTGGACGGCCGAATCAAAAACTGACATACAGCTCTCGTTTTGGTCTCCCTCACTTTGGAACTCTCTCTCCGTGGAAGCCAACACGGCCGCCTTCGGAAACCAAGTGCGTGGAGCGTCGATATTCCGACGACAAGTCGCCGGGCAGCTGCAATGTGATGCTGAGGCACGAGCGTCACCATCAGCATCTGCTGCACCCTCAGTGCCGAGGGCACAAACGCCTTGGACCACAGGCGACTCAAGCAGGAGCAGACATTCGCGGAGCACTTCAGTCTGTTCAACGGTAGCCAGCTGGAGCTCCGACGCGAGATTCAGCGCCAGATCCGCGCGCTTGGGGCCGTGGATGCCGAGTGAAAGTAGGTGATCGCTGAGACGCTCGCGGGTTAGACGAAGCCGTGCCAGTTCGGTCGAGAGCTGCTGCTTGCCTGGGTGCTTGCAGCGACACCGACTGCACGACGACAAGAGCGGCTACGCGGCAATGTCCGCGGCGAGCAGCAGCGATGGATGGCGTGCTATGATGTAGTTGGGAGGACGCATGCATGGGAATCGCCGAGGGTGGACGCTTGACCCTGTTGAAGCCAACCGAGTGAGTGCATCCATCCATTGACCGAACATCACACGACCTACAAATCCCAACATTGTCCAAAACAAGGTGCGCATCTCCCTCCATCTGCATGTTTTACATTAATGACTCACCTTCTTTTGATAATGTCAGCCTCGACCAGTGGCAGCGCTTTCACTGGCGAAAAGGCACCGACGCTGTCCCCAAGCACGCCCGACGCGCCACCTCCTCCTCCTCCAGCGACGACCATGGGCAAGCGCGTGCGCGGCAAGGACTTCCGCGGCAAGAGCAAGAGCAAGAAGACGCGTGGGACCGGCCGTGGGGACGGGGACACCCCCCAGCAGGAGCACTTCAGCGACTGGGTGTACGAGAACGAGGCCTTCTCGGCGTACTACAAGGCGCAAAACATCCTGCCCGAGGCCGAGTGGGCCGCCTTCATGGCGTCGCTGGCCACGCCGCTGCCCACGAGCTTCCGCGTCAACACGTCCTGCCCGTTCGCCGACCGGTACGCGCCTTGCTTTCCTGCTGCAGGACGCATGGTATCTGGATGCATTACCCTGCAGAGACTGACCGTCGAGCTTCTGTCTGGACTCTGGATGACTGGCCGACCGGCAGGATCCGCGAGCGCATCGCCAGCGACTTCAAGTTCGACGGACTGGTCGTGGACGACGAGCAGGTGCCGCCCATCACGTGAGTGCTGCGTGGCATTGGACTGCATGCGAGGCGGTAGCAGCGACACTAACCGACCGTGGGGAATGGGGACGCACCAGCACGATCCCGTGGTACCCGGAGGAGAACGGCTACCAGTGGGCGCTCGAGCGCCGCAAGGTGCGCAAGCTGCCGCTGCTGGCCGAGTTCCAGAAGTGGCTCGTGGAGCTGTCCAACAGCGGCAGCATCACGCGCCAGGAGGCCGTGAGCATGATCCCGCCGCTCCTCCTGGACGTCGAGCCGCACCACAAGGTGCGTCTGACCGGCCACCAGTGTCTCTCTCTACCGAAGTCTAACGCGCTGCGCACGTCGCCAGGTCCTCGACATGTGCGCGGCGCCCGGGTCCAAGACGTCGCAGCTGCTGGAGGCGCTGCACGCGCAGCAGCGCGAGACGGGCAAGACGCCCACGGGCATGGTCGTGGCCAACGACATCGACCTCAAACGCGCGTACATGCTGGTGCACCAGTCCAAGCGCATCGGCTCGCCGGCGCTGCTCGTCACGTGCCACGAGGCGCAGCAGATCCCGTTCCTCGGCCCGGAGGAGACCAAGGCGTCCGGCTACTTCGACCGCGTGCTGTGCGACGCGCCGTGCAGCGGCGACGGCACACTGCGCAAGAACCCCATCATCTGGCGCCAGTGGAACGCGCGCAACGGCATGGCGCTCCACCCGGTGCAGCTCGACATCTCGAAGCGCGGCGCGTCGCTGCTCCGCGTCGGCGGCTACATGTGCTACTCGACGTGCACGTTCAACCCGCTCGAGAACGAGGCGATCGTGGCCGACCTGCTGCGCTGGGGCAACGGGTCCATCGAGCTCGTGGACGTGTCGGACAAACTGCCGCTGCTGAAGCGCCGCGCCGGCATCTCGACGTGGAAGGTGTTCGACTCGGCGCTGACGGAGTACGAGTCGTACGCCAAGTTCGCCGAGAAGGAGGAGGAGGAGCGCAAGAAAGAGAAGATCTCGGCCACCATGTTCCCGCCCACGCCCGAAGAGGCTGCGCGCTTCAATCTCGAGCGCTGCCTGCGCTGCGTTCCCCAGGACCAGGTTTGTCTTGATGAGCATCGATCGCGGCTTGACGTGGAGCACTGATGGTTTGCATCACACACACAGGACACGGGCGGATTCTTCATTTGCCTGCTGAAGAAGGTCGCGCCGACGCCACCGGAGCCCGAGAAGCCGAACACTCGCAAGAACTGGCGCCCCAAGTGCACGTCTGGCGAGAAGGGTGCCTCGGAGGGTGTCAAGAGCGAGGTCGCCAGCAGCGCGCCTGCCGAGGTCGCTGAGGACGTCAAGGTCGAGGATGTCAAAGACGAGGACGCCAAGGACGAGGATGTGGCTGTTGCCGACGCGGATGCAGCTGACGCGACTGCCACGACGGAGACTGCCACGGCGGACGAGGCTGCGGCTGCTGCTGCTCCGTCGGAGCGCGCGCTGCGGCGCCGCGAAGAGCGCAAGAACCGCGCCAAGACTGGCGACGAGTACGTCGACTTCTCGGAGGAGCAATGGCGCGAGATCCAGGCGTACTACGCCATCTCGGACGCGTTCTCGCGCGACCAGCTGATCACTCGCTCGGGCGACGCCAAGTCGGTCACGTTCGTGACGCAGAGCATCTCGATGCCGCTGCTCGAGGAGATGAAGCAGCGCAAGTACAAGGTCGTCTACGCGGGGCTCAAGATGTTCGAGCGCAACGACTCGCAGGCGTCAGGACGCGTCTTCCGCCTGTGTCAGGCCGGCCTCGCGCACATCATGCCGTATATGAGCCAGCGCAAGGCGCAGGTGTCGCCGCGCGAGTTCCAGATGCTGCTCGACCGGCTGGGCGACCTGATGGACTTCGACGAGTTCGAGCCGGCCACGCGGGACATGTTCGCTGCCGCGCCGATCGGCAGCATCGTGTGCTCGCTCGAGCGCCCGAACCAGTCGCTCATCGAGTGCGTTCCTGTGACTGATGCTGCTGTTCGTCGCTCTTGCTGCTGTCCACTGACTAACAGTGTGCGTGTGCGTCCGTTCCACAGGAAGTCCGTCATGAACGTCGTGGTCTGGCGCGGCCGCAACTCGGTCAACGTGATGGCGGCCAAGGCCGACGCCGTCGTCATCCTGTCGGCCATGAAGGAGCTCAAGCTGTACGACACGGCGGCCCGCGACGCCGCGCTCGCCACCCGCGAGAAGCGCATCGCCGAGCGTCAGGAGCGCGAGAAGCAGGCCGCCGCCGCCAGCGCCACCACCGACGCCTGAGCTGCTCTCACTCACCCTGTCGACGGCCTCCATCTCCATCGACCATGCATGCGAATCCAACTGCACGCCTTGATCCATAGAGAATACAGTCTTCACCGCCCCGACAGCCTCACTCCGCCCTTGCCATCCAGCTTCCATCGTCATGCCGTCGCCACACCGCATGGACCATTGCCCGGCTGTCATTGAGGTCCAACGCCATCCAACTCGCCGTCTAGCCCGCTTCTCACCCGGCCACCGCCATTCCCAGCGCCATCCACTCCTCCCGGCCTCACGGCCTCACAGCCTCACATCACAAGCCGTCACGGCGCTAGAGACGCCCACGCACAGACTCCCCAGGCAGATCTTTTGCCCGCCGGTCGGTTGGTCGGTCGGTCGGTCAGTCTCGTTGACACCTCCTCCGCCCGAGATCCCCATACTGGAGCCCAGTATGGCGGCTGGGCCGCGACCAGTCAGGGGCCGCCGCGTTTCGTGCAAAATAGGTTTTTCCCCGCCCAAATAGCGAAAAACCTCGGGCGCTGGACACCCGCCGGCTCCCTGGAAACGCCGAAGAGAAGGCCGCGGCCCACTGCCCCAGGCGCTCTCCACGCGGTGCCCCCGCTGCCCCCGCAGCCTCTTGCAGGCGTCAACAGTGTCTTCTGCGTCTACCAGGGCGTGTCGAGTAGTTCCCGACCCTTCCACGCGCTTCCGGCGTCTCACAGGCTCTCCCAGCCGTCGACAGCAGCGGCCAACCGGCGGACCGACCCGCCTCTCCAGTTCACTTCAGACTGGTGTCAGCGGCGAGGACTCCGCCATGGCGGCCCAGAAGCGCCCGGCGCCACACATCTCGGCGCCAGCGCTCGACCGCCTCGCCGTCATCTCGGCCGAGCTCGACGCGTACGCAGCACACCGATCGACGGCGTCGGGTGCGCACCAACTGACCAACGTGACGCTCTGCAACAGGACCCGCGGACCGAACGACTTGGGCCCCGTGACGGAGTTCACCAGGTTGAATGCAGTTAGTCCTTCGTGGCGTTCACCGGCGGTGCTAACGGCGTCGAATGTGCGATGTATCGACGACAGGTATGGCGACAGCCAGCCATCGCCCTATGGAACGCAAGGTACGCTCCAAGTCGGACGGGATGGAACGAGGCGGCAGTGCAAAAGCCTCACCCACTGCTGCTGTCAGACTTGGACGGCCCTGTGCCCAAGCGGCAGCGCGTCGGGACCGCCAGTCGCGCGCAGTGCTCGGGCGAGGAGGAGGCGCGCGTCATGTCCATGTATCTGCACCGGTCGATGCAGCAGCTGACCCAGCTGAACGCCGACCTGTCGGTTCTGTGGCCCATCATCCAGTCCAAGCAGTTCCTGAACTGCCGAGAGCATGGTGGCGGCGTGACCAGCACGGGGGATTTGATTGGCGGCAACCAACAGGAGCAGACACAGCTGATCGCTGTCTACGAGGAGCTGCTGAGGCTTAAGAGCACCGTGGAGGCCATGTTCGGCCAGCACATCAGCGTCCCGATGGTGTCGACGGCTACTATCACCGTCTCGACAATCACGGACACCTTCCGCGTGCTCCAATCAGCGCTCGATACGCTCCAGCAGCAGTTGTGCCGTCCTCCAAGTGCCGACGAAGTCAAGACCCACGCCAGCCCCGTTCTTGACCGACTGTGGGCTCAGAGCCGCCTCGCCGCGGAGGAGGAGATGCGCACCAAGCTTTGGATGTGGAAGTACAAAGCGCTCGACTTGAAGGAGAGCCTGCGCGCAACCATCGAGCGACGGACGAGCAGTGCATCTGGCGCCGCTCCAACGGCATCCTCGCCGTCTACGACCGATGCAGCGGCAGTGCCAGCGTCCGGCATCAGCGGCACCAGAGCCGAAGAAGCCAACACGCTCTCGGTGCTCACAAACGCCCTGGAGTTCGTGTCGTCGCTCTACCTGCTCGAAGTCGTCAACGAGCCAGAGTCGGCCAACAGCAATCTTCGGAAGGAGCGCGCCATGACGGAGACGGCCACTGCGCTGAGCAACAAGATCCACGAACTGCAATTGGCCCGGCGCGCTGGTCTGGTCATTCCCATGCCGTCACATACTAGCAGTGGTGCAGCTCAGGCTCCTGCGGGTTTCCTGCCGCTCCAGTCGTTCCAGCATCAGCAACCGTATCATCCGCATGATGTCTATGACCATCTTCATCGGCCAGATCTTGCGCACTATCACGCACAGTTGGGGCAAGAGACCCCTCAGGCGTCGCAAGGACAGGAACAGGCATCTGGTATCGCGCAGACGACAGTTGCAGCGCCGACCAGCGCGTTCGACCCGAGTACGTTCATGCCTGCGGGAGCGCCAGCTCGTCTGTCGGTGGTGCTGGTTCTCATATCGCATTGCTCACTGTGCCAGACTTTTCAGACTCTTCTGACCCACCGGAGGAAGACGAACCGCTGCCCGTCGTGCTGCCACCGACAGACGAAGCTGGAGCAAAGGCGAGCAACGCCCGCACAACCGGCGCGAAGCAGCCGGCAGCCATCAGCGCGCAAGATCTCATGGTGATGGGCTATGCTCCCATGAACAAGTCTACTGGAGTGGACAAGTCGTCGTCAAAGAGTTCTG
Source organism: Phytopythium aichiense (assembly GCA_023338125.1). NCBI lineage: Eukaryota > Oomycota > Peronosporomycetes > Pythiales > Pythiaceae > Phytopythium > Phytopythium aichiense. The sequence goes on from JAADYH010000155.1 coordinate 8,529, forward strand.
CCGCTGTACCAGGTAAGAAGGTGCCGGCACTTGCGCCTCGACCAGCCAGCCGACCGTTTGACCAGGAGCACGACAATGCGGATTCAGCCAAGAAGAAGAAGAAAAAGAAGAAGTTTGCGTCCAAGATGACGCCTGCCGAGTTGGCACTGGCCTTTGCCAGGAAGCGGAAGATCGCGCCGGCTCCGCCATCGCAAGCCAGCGCGCAGGCCCACTCGACGAGCAACAGTTCTCTACTCGCTCCTGCGAGCGCACCGAAGATGAAGACCAGGCCGTACTTGAGCAATGCCTCGGGTCGGAGAAGCGCCAGCCACGAGTCGAATGACGAGCCCAACGTTCGTAAAGAGACTGCAACGACCCATACCACTCGTTCAGCATCGCAGCTGTCGTCGCCATCGAGGTCGAGCTCGCAGGACCCGCCAGCAGCAAGCAAGGACACTTCGCGAGTGGATGAGGCCAAGGTGAAGAACCCAAAGCCGCAGTCACAGCCGGTGAAGAAGAAGAAACAGCATCAGCACGTGAGCAGCTTCATTGCCCCTCATGAAATCACAGGCGTCATCCCGTACAATGAGTGGGTGAAGCGCAACAAGGAAGCCGCTGCGGCGGAGAGCAGCGAGCGCAAGGAGGCGAGTAGCCAGTCGAGCAGCCAGACGTCACCCTCTCCTCCGCCAGAGTCGTCAGACACTTCCCTCGCGTCCAATCCGCAGCGCACAACCCCACGCAGCGTCACGTCGACGGGCTGCTCGATCTGCCTCAAGAACGACTCGCTGGACGAGCTGCTGCTCTGCGACAACGACTGTGGCCGAGGTGCGTTGCATGCCATTCGTCTGCTCTCCATCGCAACGACTTCCAACACTGACTTCTCGCGTGGTGCTCGTTGATGGCAGAGTACCACACGTTCTGCCTATCGCCGCCGCTGGAGAAGATCCCCGAGGGCGACTGGTACTGCCCTCGCTGCCTGAGCGTCGAGCAGGTGGAGAATGGCGACGTGTTCAAGTGCTCGGCCACGGGCTGCGACAAGATCACGGGTGCGCGCTACTGCTCGCTGCACCGCTGCCGCGAGCCTAACTGCCTCAACCGCATCAAGGCCGGTGGGTTCTGCCGGCGCCACGAGATCTTTCGCGCCCGCCCCAAGCGCGTGCGCACTCCGCCGGTAGCGCTTAGTCGCATCGCAGCCCGACCTGCGATGGCCACGTCCCAGGGAATGCCGCAGGGAGTGCCACAGGGAATACCGCAGGGAATGCCGCAGGGAATGCCGCAAGGAGTCCCGCAGGGCATGGTCCAGGTGGTGCCGCGGAGCATAATGCAGAGCATGACGCAGGGGATGACGCTGAGCGACATGATCGCCGCCGGAGCCGTCCATGCCAGTCAGGGCCGGCAGATCCCCGGCGCGGGCTTCCCCTCGGCGCCATCGACCGTCGTCATGGATATTCGGTCGAACATGATCCCGAACTCGACGCTGCCCTCGATGCCTCCACCGAGCGGTCAGTGAGGCGTCAGCGGAGGCAGTGCAGTGAGCGCGTCGGTATCGTGAACATGATGGATCAGTTGAGCAGTTGACGTGGCCGATCGATTCGCGGGGCGACTGACGTGTCTGCCATGTCCTGGAACTGGAAGTCGCAGCGTCCCAGAACCGTCCGGCAAGCGAATCAAGCCGCTGGTTCCGGGCTAAAAACAGCGACGCCAGGACATGCCAAGACGCAGAGAGCCGATCTATTTACTCCCGTGGCGTCCAAGGATGGCCAGGGCTTGATTGGGCTCCTTCTTGGCGTCACATCTGACCGCGACGCCGTTCGACCGGAGCCCCAAGTGTTTCCGAGTCGGCAAGGACCGCCACCGCCCTTTCCAACCCGAGCCGGATCGACAGGACCGACGAGCATGAGCCGCAGGACGATGAGCGACATGCCGAGCCCCGGCGACGCGCCGACCTTCACTTGGTACGCTTCGAGTCTGCCGTGTTGATGCACAGCTCGACACTGACACTGGCACTGACGCGGATGCTCGGCTGCTGGCGGACTAGCGAGGTGTGCAAGATCTCGGTGCGCTCAGCGCAGAAGCTGCTGGACCACGTCAACTTCTCGCCGCTGCACAAGGCGGCACTCGAGGGCGGCGGCGCCAAGCTGGCCATGGTCGGCGGCAGCGGCGGTGCGCTGATGAGGGGCCAGCGCCGCGTCTTGTACGACGGCTCCAAGCTCTTCTGGCGCGTCAACGAGACGCTTGAACTGTGTATCTACGAGGACACGGGCGCCAACAGCGTCACGGTCGCCGCCTTCCAGCAGCAGCCGCAGCAACAGCAGCAGCAGCAGCTTGTTGCCGTCTCTCCGGTGGTGCTCGACGCCCAGCGACTGCGCAAGGCGCTGGGCATCCCGAGCACCGGGACAGCCGTCGACCTGATGGGCCGCCCGACGGTGAGCGAGGGGCTGGCGCCGTCGGCCGCCGACCTCGTCGTCAAGTTCCTGCTGGCGCGGCTCCAGGCCAGGAAGGACGCGGACGGCGGGCTGTCGCTGTACCTGCAGCGGCTGCACAACGGTGAGGCGGACCCGTCGCAGCTCCTGCTGGTGCAGCATCAGCCTCACGCGCTGGTCGGACTGCCGTCGGACCTGAGCGTGCGCCGCCGCCACACGATCGACGACGTCAAGGAGGCCGAGAAGGAGGTCAAGGTGGCGGCGGCCGAGCTGCGGCAGGCGCGGCAGCAGGCCGAGAGCTTCTCTCAGCTCGCACGGATATCGCTCGAGGCCTTCTCGCGCCGTAACCTGCCGCTGTCACCCGGCAAGACGAGCGACGCGGGGACGGAGCCCAAGCGCCGGGCATCCGACTGGGTGCGCGTCTACGACCGCGTGGCGCTGCAGAACGCCGTCGAGCGCAGCAAGGAGGCCATCTCGACTCTGGACCAGCCACGCCGCCACCTTCAGGCCGAGCAACCGCAGCAGTGAGCTGGAAGCAGCAAGAGGAGCAGGACAGGAGACACTCTGATATGGAAAGAGGAGGACACTTTGAATGACGCCTTTGCATCGCTGCGCTGGCCATTGCCTTCACGTCCAAACGCTTCGGAGGAAGTCAACAGCGAAGATGACCATCTCGACCGCTTCGACTGGGCTTTATTACTCCCTCTTGTCCATCTCGTCGCACTGCCTGCTGTCTAGTTGGCGCCTAGTGCCTTGCTGCCGCTCGTCTACTGCTTGCTCTCGCGCGGATCGGTCCAGGTCGTGCGGCGGTTGATGTGGTCGATGAAGAACACGCGGCCCTTGGCGTCCGTCTTCTCCTCCCAGCCGAGCGGCAGCTCCTTGGGCGGCGGCGGCGCACTCGCCTGCTCGTCTTCCGCCTCGTAATCGTCCTCGTAGCTATCGTCGTTGCCATTGCCGCCGCCGCCACCATCTTGCTGGGGACCGCCGGCTGCCAGCTGCGCCTCCTCTCGCTGCTGGCGGATGTACTGCAGCAGCGCGTCGCAGTACAAGTCGCGCGTCGACTTGTCCGAGAAGTCCGGCCTCGCCGTTTGGGCCTTCCACGACAGCAGCGCTTCATGTTGCTGCTGTTGCGTCGCTGATGGCCTCGCCGTCGACAGCACCTTCGGCGGCATCGGACTGCCCACGCAACGCGTCAGTCAGCTTGCTCGACTCACTCCGACACACAAGTGAGCTACAGAACGTATCATACTCGCGGATGCGGATGGCGATGCTGGGCGAGATCTTCTGCGTCGTCGGGTGCATGGCGGGGAAGTTGGTCGTCACGGTGCTGGCGTTCAGCCGCTGCTCCTCCTGTACGCGTCGTGTGACCACCAAAGGAGCGTGAGTGGCCCCATCCAGACGGAGACATCGACGAACGAACGCACTCGGTTGTGGTAATCGGTGATGCGGCGGTTCATGTGCGCGATGCGGACGTCGTGGGCCGCGCGCTCCTCACGCATGCGCCGAGAAAACTTGCTCAGCATGTCGCTGCGCATCTTGCTGCTTCATCCGATCATCCACGCGGAAGTCATGAGCACCGAGACCCTCACAAGCATACACACTGACAGCCTAGACGTACGTCGGGCTCTCGCCCTGCACCTCATCGACTAGAGGGCGATGCATCCACGAGCCAGCATCAGCGAGGGTCAATACCTGCAGACACAAGGAGCGTCGTACCTTTCTCGCCGCAGTCGACAACGGCCGGCGTGTGCGTGAGCACGTGCTTGAAGCGCCGGAGCTCGGCCTGCGCTTGGTACCTGCCGCCCGCGTTACGCTCGTCGAAGCTGCAGAAGCCCGCGTGCGTGCGGCGATTCATGGCAGGGTGGGGCTCTGTCTGTATGTCTGTCTGCTGTGCGTGCTCCGAGGTGCGAGCACCCAGCAGGAGAGGGTTGTTCAGCCAGAGCAGAGCCTCGAGGCGACAAGGCTGCCGGTCAGGAGTGACAGGGAAAGCGGGCCGATCGACGCTAAAAATACGGCTGGACGCGCAGTTCCAAACCGCATTTCGCCATCTTGACGACCCTGTGGCCCTGCAACAAGGCTGGACCCGATCAAACCAAGCCTTTCACCCACTTCCACTTTGCCACCGCGGTGGTCGCTGGTCATGAGCGATCCGTTCGACATCGAAACGTACACGGACGAGTACAAGCAGCGCCTACCGCCGCGCCAAGCGCTCGAGCACAGCAGCGAGCGATGGTGAGCGCCGCGTTCCCTCACGTCGATGGTCGACATCAAGTCACCAACGCACTTCGTCTCACGACAGGCACCGATTGCTGGAGGCCAAGCCGCTGCTGTACCTGCCCGACCGCTCGTCGATTGACGACTTTGACGTTCGAGACGTGCGGCGCCAGCTCTGGACGCGCGAGGAGCTCGAGGTCTTCAGTGACACCATTGAAGAGCGAACTCGGCGCGTTCTGCTGATCCAGGAAACCGCCTTGAAGCACTGGCGCAAGTCCGCGATCCACATCCAGCGACTGGCGCGGGGACTGCTCGCTCGGCGGTTCGTCGCGCGCGAGCGCAACAAGCTGCTCCAACTCGCTGCGCTCTACGCTTGGGAGCATGCGCAGGCCCTGGGGAGGATCGCTCGGCAGTGTGCCACGCGTGCCATCCAGCGATACTTCCGCGAGTATCGAGAGCGAACCCACAAGCGAGAGCGGGCAAGGCGCTCGCTGCAGCGCCTTGCCCGCTTGTTCCTCTTTCGCTGCCGGCGACACGCTGCGAGTCGAGTCATCCAACGCGCGTTCCGCTGGTGGCAGTGGCGCAGGCACCTTCTCGCTCGGGCCAAGACCCTCGCACAGATGCGCGCGCTCACCATCAAGCGGCAAAAGCTGGCAGTCGCGGCCGCCGCCTTCCGAGATGCAGAGCAGACCGCGCGGGAGCAGAGACAGCTCCAGCTCCGACGCAAGCACGGCGCGAAGCTCGAGGCATTGACGCGCGTGCGTCGTCGCCAGCAACAAGTGCGCGCGCTGGCAAGCAGTAGTCTCCCGGCCCTCCCCGCTGTCCGAGCGCGAAATGGCAGCGAAGACGGACGGGCTGAGGCCGGTTGGGACGCGGCGTACACCCGCAGACTGGAAAGAGAGACGCTACCGTTACTTGGAAAGGGCCCAGGGAAGCCCCGTTAGACTGCGGGCGGAGGCACCAACGCTACCAGTTTGTGGTCGCCGCCGTGTGGTGAGGATGGCGTGCTTGCCCGAGGTCGAGCCGGAGATAATCGATTTATCCGTCAGCGACAGCGACAGCGACAGCGACGGTGGTGGCGACTGCGTTCGCGGGTGCACGTGCGAGTTCGACTCGAAGGAGGGTGTCCTTGCCAAGGACGACGACGATTGCGTGGACGTGACCAGCGACGTTGCCGCTTCGTTGTCCAATCCTATGGACACCAGTGAGGGAGGCGCTCCTGCTGGTCTTCCTGACATGTCACTGCACGATGAGGTCCACCACCTCATCCGAGCAGTCCAGCAGGTGCGTGCGCTACCAAATGCGTCGAAGCGGATTGATGTCGAGTGGGCTCACCCACTTGTTGTGAACAGCCCGGCTCCAGTATATCAACGCGGGCTCGGACGAGTGCGAGCACTCCGAGCACCACCTTCGGCGAGGTGTACGCTTTGATGCATCGCTTGGAGGAGACTTTGACGGGCTTCGTGGCAACGCCAGCCGGTGCGGTGAAGGCGACGGCGCGCCTTCGACTGCGCTTGGAGCGGCAGCTCGCCGAGTCGATCGACTGCAAGCGGCGCGCTGCCGAGGAGAAGCAGGGCTTCCTCAAGAAGAAACGCGAGATCGAGTTGTCACTCGCCACCACCATCCACTCCAATCACCTGGAGCTACTTCGAGCGGCGGAGGAGGACTGCTCGTCGATGCCGAACTACCTGTACTCAGGGGCTGTGATGCGCACCGCCAACGAGAGCGACATCCTCGATCGCGAGCTTCAAGACACCAAGCAACGGCAACGAGAAGTGGACAAAGAAGAGAAGCAAGCAGCGGCGCAGGAAGTGCTCCTGGTGGCGCAGCTGCAGGTGCTCGCGTCGGCGGTGCCGCTGGCCCAGGCGCAGCAAGGCGGCAGCGGGAGCGTCGACGACGAGCAGACGAACGCGGAGCTGCCATGTTGCATCGTGAGCGGCGTCGGCCGGCTCTGCGCTCTGCTCACCGACCTCAGCGCTCAACCACCGGAGCGGAACACCGCCGCTCTGGCGACGCTCGCGCGGGAGTTTGTGCTCTTCTGGACGCTGAACCGCAGCGTCCTGCCCGAGGCAGTGCGAGCAGCAGCGGCCAGCTCGTTCGCCGAGACAGCGCGAGCCTTGAGCCTCGCTGTCCCTATCCGACAGGTGCGTTGGCGCTTGTCGACAACAGAGATACTTGCGCGACTTACATGCAGCGCGGACTGTTGGCGTAGGCGCTGGAGCGGGTCTGCGGTGCGCTGGACGCGACTGAAGCGGGTGGATCAGGTTGAAGTGGCGTCACTAAAGCGGTTTGATTCAATTGAGTGCCGTACTAAACCGAGCGAATAAGAACAAGAAGAAACGTCAGAAATCGAAATCGGGAATCAACTCACTGCGCCAGTCGACGAGCTGTCACAAACATACAAGCGTCGTCTTATTTGCGTCTGGTGTCGGCGCCACCGGAGCAGCCGGCAGCTCTCGCGCTTAAACCTGCAGCCTCTGCGCCTCGGTGGCAAGCTCTCGGCCGTCTCTGGCTGCTGCTTGAGCCTCCAGCTCGTATCTCCTGCCGGTGCTGCGTTCGTGGTGAGTGACGGCGCTCGAGGGCGGTCAGGAGTGGTGTTGGCTCATGTTTTGAATCGGATCGGTGGGAAATGTGGTGTGACGTCAAGAGAGGAGACTCGCGGCCGGCGCGAGCCACGGGTCGTGGAGCCGAGGGAGCAACATCCAAGCCGGGAAAAGGCCGGGCTGACTCACAGTCGAGGTCCACTGCTCGCTGCTGGGACCATGCCGCCGACTGGAGATGCCACGCGTGGTCGTGGCCGTGGTCGTGGCCGTGGTCGTGGACGTGGACGTGGGCGTGGACGTGGACGTGGGCGTGATACAACAGCCGACTCAACGAGGCCGGCGACGACGGACACTGTGGAGCACGCGACGCGTCCGAAGCTGTAAGGATACCATGTTAGAGTCTGGCCCAGCAGTGACCCACTGCTGGGCTTGAATTGCAAAGGCTGACAGAGACGAACACTCTGGATCTGGATGGCAGGGACCTGACGCCGCTGAGGACGGCCTCCCTGCGGACGCGCAAGGCGCCCGCCATCTACTCGCCTGTGTCGGAGCCCACGCGCGGGAGGAAGACGACGCGTGGCCGCCGCCCCGGCCGCGGTCTGGCCAGAGGTGCTCCGCTGTCCCCGCCGTCCGAGGACCCAGCCGCCTCTGCGAGCACTGGCGGGGCAAGCGACGTGTCAACGGGGGATGGGAACGACTCTAGTCACCTCCAGCAAGAGCCCACGCATTCCAGGATGGAGACGTACATCAAGGCTCAGGCAAGTGCCCTGACCATCAACGACGACCTCTCCGCTCCACAACTGATGAGTCTCTGGTGCTGTGATGGGGTGGTGGTGAGCAGGCTCGTCGTCTCTGGTACCCGCTTGCGTTCATCGACGCGTACGAAGCGGAAGGATGGCGCAAGGCGAGTCGTGAGAAGATCAAGCCGAGCAAGGAGCTGGAGAACGCGCGCCGCAAGATCCTGCGGGGGAAGCGCGTCTTGGTCGACTCGCTGCGTGACCTGCAAGCTCTGAATGCCGGCGATGAGCAGCTGCTACACCTCACTGGCCCCGGTCCTGTGATCTCTGTCGCCCCCGAGGACATCTACTGCTCGCGCTGCCGCAGCACCGACACGCGCGAAGACAACGACATCCTGCTGTGCGACAACGTCGGCTGCCACCGCGCATACCACCAGCAGTGCCAGTCGCCTTCGGTGAAGACGATCCCAGACGGAGACGAGCTGTGGTACTGCGAGGTGTGTCTTGCCATTTTCAACTGCTTGAAGGTCATCAACTCGGCGTTTTCAACGACCTACGAGAGCGTCAACCAGGTAATGAAGGCCCTATTTGTGCTGCTGAGGTGGGCACGCCTTCTTTATTACCTCGGATATGCCGTACTGATGGACGGCGCTTGCTAACAGGTGTTCCCGGAGCTGTCAGCTGAAGAGGAGGAAGAGGCCACCGGAGGTGTCAGTGTCGGCGCTGCAATTGCTGTTGATGAGGACGACGATGAGCAGGAGGACGAGGATTTTGTTGTGGACGGCGATGAAGACCCCGATGACGACGAAGATGACGACGCTGAAGAGGAGGAAGCCGTCAACGGACTAGTCGTCGGCGGTGATCCGACCGATCAAGAGCCTTTGCCCATTGTGAGTGAGCACGTTAGCGACGACGAGCTGCAGTACCTCAGCAAGGACGACGTCATTCTCAGCGATCGGTAGGCCGGCTTGACCCTTGTATACCTGGACTCCTCGATTCTGTTTGACTCACACTCACCGTGGCGGGTCTCACTGTGCTAGCCGTTCGACAAGATCGCGACGTGGTGGTGCATCCACAGACACCAACTCCACGAGCACTTCGCTCGTCGGTCGAGAGGTGGCGAAGCTTACCCCGGACTCGGGAGCGGTAGTCAAGGGCGTCGTCATGGAGCTGACCGACGCAGTTCCCCCGAGTTGGTGCGTTGTGTTTAGAGACGGCACGATGCAGCTGCTGAGCGAGGAGCAACTTCACGCCGCGATGGTGCTGGCGAAGGAGCGGGAGGGAGCCAGCGGTCAAGATCCAGGCGATGGTACCGGTGAAGTCGATCAAGACGCACTGATCATCCACGGCAAGCGCAAGCGGAGCGCAGTCAACTACCGTGCGCTGAACGACCTGCTGTTCGCGGGAAAAGCTGACAGCGATGCGGAGGACGAGGAGGATGCGGAAGACTACCAAGACGAAGGAGCTGTCGACGGAGAGGAGGAGGAGAACGTCGGAGCTGCGAAGGTTGCGCCACCCATCGAGCCAAGTAAACGGACGAGACGGCAACGCAACGTTGTCGACTACCGCGCGATGCACGAAGGCGCACTTTAGTGCGAGCTCAAAGCCGGAGCGACGTGATAATGCGCCTTAGAAAGATGTCTTGCTTCCACCGCAGTCGCCTAGTAGATCGGGAACACTGGATCGACGCGCGCAGCGTATGCGGTGTACCCTCCATCCACGTTGAGTGCGCACTCGACTCCGCTCTGGAGCAGCCACTCGGTCGCCGCGACCGAGTCGATCCCGCGCCTGCAAATGACATACACAGTCGGGATCTTCGTTGACGCTGGGTCTCCCTCTTCGCTCTTCGGGGTATCAATCTGCACCGCTTGTAGCATCCGAGCGAGGACGTCGGCACTGGGCTTTTGCTTTGTGAAGCGATCGAACGGCACGTGAATGGCTTCGGAGAAGTGGACCATGTCGAACTGCGTCTGAGGTCGAACGTCGAGGAGGATGTAGCTGTCTTTCTTGCTGGTGTCTGGCGATCCGGTGGCTTCCGCTCGACGGATGGCAGCGAAGTCCTCGATGCTGATGCGTTGGTTCGCCACGAGTCGACTAGCTGCAGCAGCAGCTTCCACCTCGTAGTTCCCGCAACTCCCACCGCCTTCATAGAACAACTGGAGATCGACCGGAGCACTGCTACTTCTCTCATCAGACTTGACAGGCGAAACCGCAGAGGTGCCGCACGCGGGGCACTCGGGGCGTCGGTGGCTGGGCAGCTTCAGGCGGCGGAACTGACCGTCGTACGCGTCGTACAGGCACTGCACGCCGACCAGCGGCTCACCCACACCCGTGATGAGCTTGACCGCCTCCATGGCCTGCAGGCAACCAATGACGCCTGGGACGACTCCGATGACGCCATTCTCGGCACAGCTCATGGGCTGCGATCGAGGCGGCGAGGGGTACAAGCACCGGTAGCATCCCGTCGCGTGACGATACGTGAAGACGGTGACTTGGCCTTCCATGCCGATGGCGCTGCCGGACACCAGCGGCTTGGCCGCGGTGGCGCACGCGTCGTTGGCCAAGTAGCGCGTCCCCACGTTGTCGGACGCGTCGATGACGACGTCGTGGCGCGCTACGAGCTCCGCCGCGTTGCTGGCGCTGAAGCGCGCGGCGATCGCCTCGCACTGGACCAGAGGGTTGATGAGTCGCAGCCGCCGCTGCGCCGACCGCGCCTTGAGCTCGTGCAGCTGCGACTCGTCGTGCAGCACCTGGCGGTGCAGGTTGCTGCTGTCCACACGGTCGTCGTCGACGATCGACAGCTTGCCCACGCCCATGGCGGCCAGGTACAGCGCCACGGGTGAGCCGAGGCCGCCGGCGCCGATCACGAGCACGCGCGCGTCGCGCAGGCGCTGCTGCGCTGCGGCACCGAACTCCTTGACGAGCATCTGCCGGCTGTACCGCTGCATCTCAGCGCGCGAGAAGGCGCCCACCACGCTCGCGTCGCTCGATGGAGGCGCTGTGAATTGCGGCGGGGGCTCCATCGGGCTGGCGCCGGCGGTGGACACCGTCGAGACGTGGAGGAGCGGGTCGAGCTGCAGGCGCAGCCGCTCGTTCTCGGCTTGCAGCGCCGCCACCTGGGCCGCGAGAGCCGCGCAGCCGCCGCAGGACGCACCGTCACATGGTGAGGCGTTGGAATCACTTGGTTGCGCCGCATGGGGACGCATGGCGCGCGTCGGAGCCTCGCAACAAGTCGCGCGCGGCCGCTCGGGAGCATTCGGATGACGCTGCAGGTGATTTCGATTGCGCTGGCTGATGTACTGTCCTCCACAGAAGTTTACGACCATCAAATGATCATCAAGTGATCCGGACCAACACCTTGTCAACGACCTCCGATGGCGATGTTGGTGCTCTCGAAGCTCGCCTGCCGCCGACTCCCTGCCTCCCGCCTGCTACGTCTCGCACAGTTCTCCGCGTCCTCTAGCGGAAATGGCGGTACGCTGCAGCTGCTCGAGCAGGTGGCGGCCGGCAAGGTACGCGAACAGCGCGGTCTCGATCCGCTTGGGTCTCACTCATCTCGCTTTGGTGCGGAGGCTGATGGCGATTGCGGACGCAGGTGACGCCTACAGAGGCGAACACGAGGATCGGGGGCCTGCGCGCCGAGTACGAGGACGTGGGCGACTTCGCCAAGATCGACACGACGCGGGGCGACCGCACGGGCTTCCCCGAGGTCGTCTACGCCGAGGGCAAGACGTCCGCGCAGGTCACCACCATCATGCGCGCTATGATCCAGAGCGGTGAGGGCAACGTGATGGCCTCGCGCGTGTCCCCACAGGCCGCGGACGATATCCAGGCGGCGCTCAAAGTGCGTCCGTCCGCTGCGAGTAGGACGTAATGCACTTGGATCGCTTCGACACTGATCGTTTTGTGTGGCAGGGCGAGTATGAGCTCACGTACTACAAGGTGCCGCGAATCCTCGCCTCCAAGAATCTGGACGAGAGGCCGGACGAAGACGAAAGCAGCAGCAAGCCAGTCGCGTGTGTGCTGTGCGCGGGCACGTCGGATCTGCCGATCGCGGAGGAGGCGGCCGTGACGCTGGGTACGGTGTGGACAGTGTTTGAATGGAGGTAGAGCAGAAGATTGCTGACCCGAATCCTCCCTGGCTTGACTGCATGCATCAGAGCTGGCCGACTACAAGGTGAAGCGGCTGTACGACGTGGGCGTCGCCGGGATCCACCGGCTCCTGCGCAACCAGTACATTGTGCAGTCGTCGGACGTCGCGATCTGCGTCGCGGGGATGGACGGCGCGCTGCCGGGTGTCGTGGTGGGTGTCGTGCGAGTGCGCAGCTCCAGGCAATGTGTGGCGTGGCTGATGTGGATGCTCGCGTGCTGCTCAGGGCGGGCTCACCGAGATCCCCGTGATCGCCGTGCCGACCAGCGTGGGCTACGGCGCGGCCTTTGGCGGACTCGCGCCGCTGCTGACCATGCTCAACGCGTGCTCCCCGGGCGTTGGCGTGGTCAATATCGACAACGGGTTCGGCGCCGCCGTCTTGGCTGGTAAGATCTCGCTTGATGCGTGCTTCTCTATGGTCCGGTCCACAAATGGATTCCACTGACAAGCTCTCAATCGCGGGGCCCTCTGAATGCCAGCACGGATCCTGAACCAGCTCAAGTGACCGTGGTAGGCCAGACGTCCTCCTCATGGCTTTCACCGACTGATGTCATGCTGCTGTCACCGATAGAACTAGGCGGTTCTCCGAGATGATCACCTCGGGAAGTCGGAGTTTCGCCTAGAGCTTAACGACGCCGGCAACATCGAAACGGAACGCCTTCATCGCCGAGTCATCCTCGTAGGTCAACAGGTCGAAGGCCACCGCCAGTGGCACGAGAGGACGCTCCACCACTACGAATAACGTCGCCTCGAAGAGGAACTGGCACCGCCTTCGTTTCCTCCGCGACATCTTCATCATGGACGTAGCGCCGTAGCCGCTCTCTCTCTCTCTCTCTCTTGAGCGCATCCAATGCACGCGCTTCCTCCGTCGCTGCGCGCTGGTCGAACATGACGACGGCGACCGGCGCGCTGGTGCCCGCTCAAGTGCTGCGTGGGTCTCGAATCCAACACCTCGCACAAGTCACAGACACGAATTGGACCTCATCCTGGTCAAAAAGCAAAAGTGTACCGTGGAGTTCTGGTAAATTATTTTTTACAATTATCAATTGCCAGAACTCCCACGGTAGCATTCCCGTTATCCTGTTCATAAGCGGTATCCGACCTCATGTGAGCACTTCCTGGACCTCCAAGCGGAGCAGTGGAGTGCTGAGCGAGACGGAGGTGGTGGACGGCCGATGGCGCGGACCAAGGCGCTGCGGCCGCGCAAGCGCGTGGGCAACCGCTTCGAGCAGCAGCCGGCCTCCAGGCCTCCCGCACCGCTCGCCGCGCCGCTGTACATTGGAACGCCCGGCGCGCTGTTCTCGGCGAACGTCAGTGGGCCGTCGGCGCCGTTTCCCGTCAGCTACAACACCTTCCGCGGCGACAGCGGCGGCGCGCTACTCGCCGGGGCGCCGGCCGACACGACGACCGCCTCGTCGCGTCCCGCGCCCAGCCTTCCGTTCGCGAGCCTCGAGCTGCCGCTCCCCACCGACGTCACGAACAGCAGCAACAGCAGTAACAGCAGTGTCGCCAGCGACGCGTACCGGGCCAGACTGGCAGGCGGCGGAGAGGAAGCTGGGCGTGGGAAGCGCGAGGAAGAGGAGGGGGAGGAGGAAAGCGGCGAAGCGGATGCTACGGAAGAGACGATCACGATCTCCAGGCTGGAGCTCGAGCGGTGGCAGCAGAAGGTCGTCTTCCAGGTCGAGGACCACTTCTCCAGTGCGTTGTGTGCGCTTCACCCGTTCGCTGGCTGCATCATGAGGAGGCTGCCGTGCTAACTGCCGTCGCGCGGTGTCTTCTATATGACCCAGATGAACAGCTGAAGCGCATCGCCGAGTTCGGCCGCGTGCACGCGAGTCTGCTGGTGGAGGCCAAGCAGTACGTCTACAGCGTCGAGCGACAGCTGGCGGCGCAGCTCGAGCAGGAGCGCGCATCGCTGCGCGCGCAGGCCGAGGCGTTCGTCGCTAAGGTGAGCGACGAGAACGTGCTGCTCCGTGCGCGCATCCAGGCGCTGGAGCAGGAGAACACGGCGCTGCGAGGTGGCGCGGCCGAGGACCACGACACAGACATGGCTCCGCCGCCGCCAGCCGCCGCAAGCGACGAGTGTGTGGACCAAGAGAACGCCCCAGCGCTCACGAGCAACATCGACACCATTGACTTCTCATCATCTACAGGCCGCGATGCGCTGGAGCACCTCGAAGAGAATGCGAGCGATACGCTCGTGATCAAGCCGTGCGGTGAAGTGACGCCGTCGGCCAACCACCTGGATGGGGTGAAGCCCGTGTCGGTGACACCCACCAGCATCAACCAAGTGCCGGAGCTCGAGATCGCGTAGGTTCCACGGGCGACGACGCCGAGAACGAACTGCAGCACGAACTCCCGCGGCATGAAGAGACAGCGACAGCGCGGTCAACTCGAGATCTATACCATACAGCAACCTGCGCGAGAATAAAAGCACAGCCGAGTATTTATGACGTCGACACCTTGACGGCGGCCGAACGAGCCCACTCCAGTCTCTATTATACGTGAACGCAGGGTCTTTTGATACTGTTGATGTACGCCACGCACTCCATCAAGACGCCGCGGCGCACTCCTTGCCGGTTGACATGGTTACGGGCACGTGCCAGCAGTGGCCGCCCTCGTAGCCGCCCACGATGATCTCTTCTGACTCGACGCTGAACGTCCACGCACTGTCGAACGTGATGAACTGCAGCGTGAGCCACTCCTCGGCCACGCGCAGCGTGAAGAAGCCGTACGGGTTGCCCGCGGCGACCCAGGTGTTCTCGACAAACTTGGAGGCGACGTCCGGCGGCAGGCCCGACGTCTCGCTCTGGATGCCGCCGCCGCCGCCGTTCTCGAAGAAGTGCGTACCCCACTTGCTGATGTCGTGGTTGAAGCCGTGCGTGTGGCCGTTCATCCAGACCTGGACGCCGCCGTCCTTGGCGATCTGGTACCACTTCTTCATCTTGTCCTCGCTCATGTGGAAGTGCGGCGAGTAGTGCGAGTTGATGATCTTCCACGTCGCCGTGGACGCCGCGAGGTCCTTCTGGATCTGGTTGACCGAGTCGTCCCACCACGTCTCGATCGCGCCGATGCACGAGTTGTACATATCCATGTCGCCGTTGGCGCACAGCTCATCGCCCGGCTGGCGGTCATTGCACGTGGCGCCGAGCTTCTTGGCCTCGGCCTCGCTCAGTCCCTTCTTCTTGACGTACCCGTAGCACTGGCAGCAGATCTGCATCGCGCCGTGCGAGTCGGCCAAGTTGGTGTCGACGTTGAAAATATCGACCGAGACGCCGTTCTCCTCGACCGACTCGACGTAGTAGTGGTCTCGCAGCTGCCAGCGGTCGCCGTTCGGGCTCTTGTACTCCTGCTGCAGCGAGAACTTGAGGTTCAGGTACTTGAGCATCTCCTCGGTGCTCTCGCACTCGCGGAAGTTGTAGTCCTTGTCGCCGCAAATGTACTCGGACCCGCCGTAGTCGTGGTTGCCGAGCACGTTGATCCACGGGATGCCCTCGAGCGCCGGCTGATCGTACACGGATTCGAAGGTCGTCTCCATGCGGTACGCGGCGTCGTCCGGGCCCACGCCGTTCCAGTATACGTTGTCTCCGTGGCCGATGATACGCACGGGCTTGAGCGCCTCGGCGGCCTGCGACAGGATCTCGGCCACGTTGATCTGGGCCCAATAGTCGATCTTCATCTCGAGCGAGTCGTTCGCCACCTTGCGGTACTTGTTGCAGCACGAGCCGGGCTTGTCGGTCGTGGCGCCCCAGTCGCCGATCGCCAGCATCGTGAACGCCGCCTCGGCCGTCTCCGGGTCGCTCGTCGGCTCCTTGCTGCTACTGCCAGCGCTGCCTGAGCCGCTGGCCGAGTCCAGAAGGTCGCTGTCCGACACGTTCTTGCTCGAGCCGCTGCCGGTGCCGCTCGAGGCCGACGCCGCCGCGGATCCAGCCCCGGCCGCGCTCCCGCCGCTCTCCTCGTTGCCCGTGGACGCGTCGTTGCTGCCACCGGACGTGACGGCGACCACGGCGCCCACGGCCGCGCCGACGACCACGACGGCGCCGAGCAGCAGCAGCAGCTTGCGCCGCGTCGTGGACGGCCGCGGGCTCTCGTCCTCGCTCAGCACCGGCATCTCGTCCTTGTCGTCCGGCGTCGTCACGAATCGGTCGCCGCGCCGCGCCATGTTGTTGCACCAAATGACCGGAAAGGGAAGGGATCGATGGGGGGCGGTCGCTGCACTTTCTCCCTCTTGGCGGGACTATGGGGCGGCGATGACGGGGTGGAGGGAGATCGTCGCCGGCGGTTCGAGATGGCGGCGCCAGGGGGAAAAGTTGCAGAGTGTCGTCCCTCCTCTCCCATCGGCGGGCGGGCGAGACCCGCGGTTGCCGCATGAAGGTCGTCAGCGGGTGCGCGAAAAGGGGAGGGCGGCCCTGCGTCAGCACGACAACAGGCGTTACGTTCGCCATTCAAACAGCAAAAAATGTACTTTAGCGAGGAAAGGTTGCTGTGCCACCGGCATAGAGCCGCTGAGGTGCTCAGCATCATAGAGACAGTCCGGCGTCGGTTCGGACCACGCCGATGTCAACGGAACGCGGGACCACCCCCAATGGTCCGCAAAAATTTGAGGTGCCAGTGCACCAAAGCGGTCGATCGGGTGCTCGTCGCTCTCGATCGCTCTCAGACAAGGCACGCCAGTGTGGAGAATGCGGTGCTTGCTGTCGACGATCGTCAGAGGACAGTCGCGCTCGCGGTCTCGCGTCCGTCGCCTTTCAGGTGGCAATGACCTCAACGAGCTCGTGTCTCGCCCTCTTTTGTTCAGTTAGTTCACTAACGTTGTCACACAGATCAGGTGAGTTGCTGTTATCAGCCCGCGGGGAGCAGTCTGAATAAAGAACGATCTTGTCCAGATAAGGTGCGAGCCTGGCAGTCCAGTGGGCAGCGTGCAGCCGCATATGGAGAGCCAATCAATCAATGGGGAAAGGAGGCTCGGTGTTCACCCAGGACAGTCAGCACCACGCTTCAGGAGTCAATTTCCTCATCTTGGAGGTCGCGGCTGCTGGGCACCTGCTGCTGGATGCCCGCCTGAAGTTCAGCTGACGCGACAGGAAGATTGGTCCGATTGGATTCAAGGAAGGACCAGCACAACGCAACCAGCCTCAACACAACGCGACCGCACATCTGTGGAATCAAAGAGAAGAAGCACAGGATTTTTTGCCGTTTTGTGGATGACCGTGCCGACTCGGATTCCCAAGACGGAGCGCGCGCCCAACTTGCTGCTCGACCTGGCGGCGGCACCCTGAGCTGCTCGGCCTCCTCTTGTGCATGAATAGCCACCTCTTTCTCGTCGCAAAGCGAGCGCACACGCCTGGGATGAAAGCAACCAGCGTGCACAAATTGCATGCGATCAATCATCGCGCCGCGAATCTGAATCTGACGGTCAGCGAACGACAATTTCGTGTATCCTCCACTATTTTGGAAACGATTCACTGAGTGACAGTCAGGATTGGTCGGAAAAAAATCAGGAAGTGCAGCAAATTTAAATCAGTAAGTGCAACAAATTTTATGGCAACAAATGGAATTTCAAGTGTCGCACAAAAATACAACAACAACGATAGTGTGGTCACTCACTTTATTGAAAATATTTATAAAATACCCGATTATCAGTGTTACAATTTTTGTCTAATTACTTTGTTACAGTTTTCAAGTTGGTCAAGTGCCAAAATATTCGATTGATTTTGTTCAAGTTTTTTGCGATTCTCACAAACGATTAGTCGTAATGTGGAGCACCCAACAAAGTCTATTGAACACTGAACCGATAGAGACCTGATACAGTTCGTTTTCGCGGCACCTCGACGGTTCCGAACGGTTCGCGCACGTCACCGCCCTAGCCCTCTCCGGTCCTGAACCGTGACCGCGGTCCGATCCGATCTTGTTCACTTGGAGCTGGGCCATCCGCCCCCCTCGAAAGAACCCTTCATTTTCCGCAGCTCGAAAGCAACACCGGAGGAAGCGAAGGCCTGAGGTTCTCGCGACGTCCACGCGACCGCCCGCCCTTCCTTCTCGTCTCTCTCGCCGAGGGGCCGGAAGCCGAAGCGACCGGGAAGCTCTCTCGCCACCTGTCGGAGCCGCCGCGTGAAGCAGTCGCTGCAGAACTGCATTTTGCATCTTCGTGCGTGTCTACATTTCGACGGAGCCAGCAAGGAAGCAAGCCCAGCAGCCAGCCAGCCAGCCAGCCAGCAAGCACCATGGCCGACCAAGTCGACAGCAGCACGCCCGGTGAGGGCGCCGCGGGCACGACCTCCCAGTGGTCGGAGCACAACGCCCCCAACGGACGCAAGTACTACTACAACAACGTCACGGGCGAGTCCACGTGGGAGCGGTGCGATCTTTGTACTTGTCGAGCGCGTACCGCGCGCCACCCTTGCTAACCCAGCGCTCTTTTGCTCTGTACTTACAGCCCCGCCGAGCTGTCTGCGCCGCAGGCTGAGGCCCCGCGCTCGGGCGGCGCGGGGACGCCCCAGGGCTTCACCCAGCCCCAGCAGCACCAGCAGCAGCACCAGCAGCTGAACCCGGCGGCGCAGCAAGGTTTGCTTCGCGACTAATGGAGGCGGTGCGGGTATTCCGATGCGGTGCTGATTGTGCTGGCTCGCCTCATTGCTAGCAGGAGCTGGGGCGTACGGAGGGTACCCGCAGCCGTACGGCCAGCCGATGAGCTACCCTCCTCCGTACGGCGGCGCCGGGTACATTTACCCGTACGGCCAGCCCTATGGTGCGTGGCTTGCGATCCCTGTGCTCGTTGCCCATGGTGGGTCGCTCACAAGCCGTGGTGTGGTGTCCCAAGCAGGCTACCCGCCGCAGGTTGCTGGTCCGGGCCCGCCCATCCAGACGACGGAGAGCGGCCAAGGTACATACCCGCTGCTCTCTCTCTCTCTCTCTGCTCCCCTATCTGCCACGTGTATGTTGCATGTGCTAAGTGGCGTCCATTTACACGGGCACTGCGTGTTGTGCGTGTGGTTGCGAACAGGGCCCCCTGGATGCAATCTGTTTGTCTTCCATATCCCGAACGATATGACTAACCAGGATCTCTTCAATTACTTCGCTACCTTCGGAAACGTGATCAGCGCACGGATCATGGTGGAGAAGGAGACTGGCCGGAGCCGTGGGTTTGGTACGTCATGCATCCATCAGCTCTCTCTTTATCTGTCTGGGTTTGGAAGACTGATTGTCCCGTGGTCCAGGCTTCGTGAGCTACGACAACACGGCGTCGGCGGAGGCCGCCATTAAGGGCATGAATGGCTTCCAGGTGGGCCGCAAGCGCCTCAAGGTGCAGCACAAGAAGGAGAAGGGCCAGGCCCCCATGTTCGGCGACATGCAGGGCCACATGGACCCCAACGCGGGCGACATGAACACGCCCGGCCAGTCGTCGCTGGCGCCCAACAACTAGAGCGCCTTCCCGCCGGAAGCGGCCGGAGCCGCGGTGCATGAAGTATTATGGACGCGTCACGCAAGCGAAGCGCATCGCGGCAGCAGCGACAGAGGAGAAGACGACGGCGAGCAGTCGAGGCAGGCGGTGGAGATGCGGACTGCAGTGTGCCGCTCGAGCGACGACGCCCGCGGCTCGTGCGACGAATGGAGAAGAAGGTGAAGCAGAGAAAAGGAAGGCGAACAGGCTGACTCCTCCGACGAGGAGTGGCAGCGGCTATTGGTTGAGGATGATCAGACCGATTTCGTGTTTCTTTCCGCTGCGGCGTGCGTGATCTAGTATTTGTTTGGATTGCTCTGGTGTCGCGCAGAGGTGTCGGCAATGGAACCCTTTGACCACGAACGACCTCGGTTGGAGTGGTCTTGAGCTGCACACAGGTCGCTTACAGTGGCCGAGGTCGACTTGTGTGAGCATGCAAGCCGAAGTGCTTCAACGTTGGCTCTCGATCAGTATCTTTCGCGCAGCATCCGCCTTGCCAATCGAGTTCGTGTCTCCAACGCGGCGGAGATGCGCGCAGGTCTCAACACTCGAGGAAGGCCAACGAAGATCCCCTGCTCGCCCAGGGCCCATGGACACGCCACAGCGCGCATGCAGCGTGACGACTACCCGTTCACGGCATGGGGAGCTTGACAGCTTCCTTGGCGCTCACGCCGATCACGACGCCATGGGAGGCAGCGAGCGGAGCAAGCGGCGCTCGTTCCCAGATTGCTGTCGACGCGACGACGCCGCCTCGAGCAGCGCAGCTGTCCCATACGGCCAGCGACTGCGCCGGCCATCAACATGGGTCCCCGGCGGCCAACGCGTCCATCGCCACCCAGGATTATCGGTCGCCTATCGGTCGCCTATCGGTCGCCGCCATCCATCCGCGGCAGTAGACGGGCGACGGCGGACCCATCTGTTTGGCGGCGCCTGCAATATCCTCCATCAACTAGTTATCCTCAAACCTTATATCGTGTTTCAAGAAAGTCACTGTCAACTCGAGTCTGAAATCGAATCTTTCACCATGAACAATTGAATTGGAGGAGCCGCGTCCTGGCCATGCCAGCAGGCAGCTGTGCCCAAGGAGATCGAGTGGTGGCCGGGGCTCCTCGCCTGCGCCTGCATGGCGCTGTGCGTTCAAATCGCTCATCCAAATCGCTCGACGAGCGGCTCGCGGCGCAGCCCCGCAGCCTGCTGAACCCAAAGTCTCCGCCTCCATCTCCGTCGCCGCGCATCTTCCCGAGCGCTTGGGACACGTTGGCGCGCAGACTGGTCCGCCACGCGGGACCGCCGGGAGCAGCACGAGAGGATGGAGCGGATGAGCCATAGAGCCCCGCAAGGCGAGGAAGGGGGGGTCTGACTTGGCCAGGCAGGTGAAGCTTTCGCTTGCAGGACAACGCAGCGACGCGTCGACCGCGTGTCGGGCTGTCAGCCTGCCAAGAGTCTCCAGTCCGGTCGAGACGCGTTCGCGGCGCCACCTTGTGGCTGTCTGCGCCGTTCCGGTTCGCGAACGCCGGCCATCTGGCGGCTGATTTCCGCGCGCTTTGTGCGTGGTTGCCCTTTTGTGAACACGGCCGAGAGTGGGGCGGCCCATCATCTCGACGCCGTTTTATTCGTGTCGAGAGCGGAGTGGATTGTCAATCGCAAGGTGAGCGCACTGTGTTGGACGGCACAGCACATCCAAAGGAGGTTATCTCGCTGCTGTAGGCTCTGCAACTTGCAGTGCATTCACGCCGCCCCGCGTGGACGAAAGCTTGAGCGGATGGAATTGTTGCGCGCATCGTGTCGCACTGTTCCGTTTCAGTGGGCTGCTGTCCAGCTCAACACTTGTCGCCACGCGAGCGAGCGCATCATGGGAGCAAACGCACTCCCAGCGCGGCAAGGTGTTCCCTGTCAGCTCAACTTGAGAAACGGGAGGAATGTGTTTGACAAGCCCCGATCACGACGGTCAGTCGCCATTGCGTAAGGGCTCCCGTTTACATGCTTCAACAGGCGACTAACTGGATAAATCGGCTCCGCTTTGTCCCAGATTGCCCTGGAGCGTGTTTTCAAGGAAAATCCTCGGGAATGCCTTCGCACCGCGCCAGCCAGCAATTTGCATCACGTCGGTGCCTCGCGATTGAGTGCGGCCGGTCCGCCCACCGCAGCATTTTGCACCAGAACGGGGCGAAATTGCCGCCTTGTCTGCATAGTGAGCAACTCCTTGCACGCTGCAGATACCACAGTCCGACCCAGTAATCGATGTTTTTACAAGGCGATTGTCAGGGCGGCGTCTGAAAATCGGAGGGAAATGAAGGGGGAAAAGCCCGAGAAAGAACAAGACAAGGAAAAATGAGCAAAGTGCCAAACTGCCAGGGCAACGACACACCAAAACAACATCCGCGAGCCGCCTTGCGTGCCAGACGGCTCCATGCTGGATAGCCCGGTATCACACTGGGACGCGTTCACTCAAAGAGCCAAACAGTCATTTTCCTGCCAACTGTTGTGCGGCAGGAATCGCATTTTTTTTGGAATGGGCTCGGGCTGTTTCAGTGCCTCGCGTCTGGCACCAAAAAGCAATCCAGCGAACAGGCGGAAACCGGCTTTTGCTGCGCGATGCGGATCGCTCCATGGAGCGTGGTTGCATTGCGGGGCTTTATATCGTTTCGCCAACGACGTGACATCGTCTGGCGGCGGTTATCTAGGACTCTCGACTCGAACGATCGAAATGCGCACGATCGAAATGACCTGGTGGGTGGGTGACGGACCGAAATCCTTCCCACCCATATTGCATGGAGAGGAGACCCGCATCACCCTCGAGCTCGAGCAAAGGCAGCAATCCTCCCGAGACCCATCAGTCTGGTAGCGAGCAGTTCGAGGATGTTGCGGGCGGCGTTGCGGCGTTTAAACTCGGGAAAGAGCCATTTCCCGCATGCTCCTTCCCCGCTGTTTGGCGAGCAGACTGCGCGCTGACGCATTCTTAAATGATGCATCAAACACATCGAACACCAGCTGCGGTCCTTGTGGGCAAATTCACCGCGCCAAGAGGTTCTGAGGCGCTCCGACTCGCGTTGAAAACAAGCAGAGCACCTGTTGTGACGAGCAGGTGAAGCAAGGAGCTGACAGCATATTGCCGGGCCTCCGGTCCGTGCTTTCCTTGGTATCACCCTCGCTGTCATTTAGCAGGAACACAGTTCGCCTGGACAAATGTTCGCGTTCCAGGTGGCCGCGATTCCCAAGATGGCTGCCTTTTTATAGCTTTTAGCCGCAAGATTGCTGTCTCCCTTTTCGGGATCTTGTCGCAGATGAACCGTGCATCAGTTCTGGGAGGCGGCGCTCGTCAGCTCATCTCCCTTCAGAAAGGGCTAGGGAGGGAACATCCCCGCTCTCTTATCACGGGCAACAGTGGCACCCTTTGAAGGCATACAAACCGCAAGTGATGTGGTCGCAGGACCGGACTCACCGTCCCGGTTGTATCGGCAATCCACTTTCTTATCTTGCCGAAAGTATGCTTCCCACTGGAAAGCCCGCATCAGATGTGCTCGCGCCGACCAAGGCCAAACCAGGCCAAACCAAGGCCAAACCAAGGCCAAACCAAAGCCAAAACCAAGCCAGACGCGCCAGCAGACGATCCAACTTGTTACATCACTCCAGGAAGCCGGTCCCACTCTTCCCAATCAATTTCCGCAGGGTTTCAAACTCAGGACCCGGCCGTGGTGATCGGCCAGCTGGGTCTGAACCACTTGCCCCCTGTATGCCTCGACAAGGCGACAGACGGGCCACCGCAGGCGTTGTTCACTGTAAAGGTTTCGTACCGTAGGCAGGCCATGAGCTCTCCGCGTGGACACTCCTCCTCAGTCTCCAATTCGCCTCTCAGAGCGCAGCATCCGAGCACCGCAAGTGTCGATCATGGACGCGTGGCTTCTTGGATTCTTCGGTCGCAGCTCGCCGAGCGCCAAGCCGGTGCTGACGGCTTCGAACGCGATCAAGCGGTCGGTTGACACGGCCGAGCAGCAGCAGATGCAGGCGCCGGCGTCGACGCCAGTGCTGCGCCACCGCCAGCCGCAGCCGCGCATCGCGCACTGGGACAAGAAGCGCGAGAAGTGTCAGAACTGCAGCCACATCTACCTCAAAACGCTGAGCCGCCACCCGGGCTTCTGCTCCGTCGACTGCAAGTCCAACTCGGCCTACCTCGCCAAGGTCAACCGCACCATCCGCGCTGTCAAGGACGCCGTCGAGCGTCAGCAGCAGGACGAGCAGGCTGAAAGCGCCGCCGCCGCCGAGCAGGACAAGCAGCTCCCGAACGAGAACGAGGACGACTGCGAGGATGAAGTTGAAGCCGACTGCGATGTGCCGCAGCCGCACACGTTCGCCGACTTTGGCCTCGAGAGCCGCATCCATGACGCCCCCAACGTGCAGTGGGCGTTCAGTGCCGTGTATTAAACAATGAAGCACTGCGATCCGAGTCCAGACGCCGTGTAGGATAGACGAAAACCAGTATTAGAGTGCGTGCCGCCTCATAGATGTGTAAAGTAGCCGGGATAGATAGACATACATCCAGCCTAAAGCCTTCAGCATGATGAATGAACACAACACCAGTTCTGATCACCACCACCGACATCACAGTTGCCACACCAATACATTGCAACCTTGCTGAAGTCACAAGCACAAGGTAGTCGTATACAAGCTGACTCGCATCTGCCGGATCCCGGAGCTTCTTCAAGAGATCCAGAAAGTGTCTGTCGCCATGAGGCAGGTCCAGCTCGAGGGTTGGCATCTCGCCAATCTTCACGTTCTCCGGTGCCTCAACGAAGGAGAGAACGTGCCTGAGCTCGAGCAAATGTTCTTCCACCGCTGCTGTGCGGCCGCGCTCGGGAACATCGAGTCTCGAGCTCGAGCTTTGACCGAAGCCAAACACCCAAGTTTCCGCCAGACATGTAAACAGTACTGGGCTGGTCGAGCGAACGAGACGGCATACACAGCGGAGCGCATCATCAACGCAAACGCCATTATCAACGAGGTGGCGAAGCTGATGGAGATCAACGCCCGCAACATGGTTGCTCTTCACTTCCGTCGTCATCTACACCAGTACATCCGGTTCCGCTACACTCCACAGAAAGGACTGCAGCTCAAGTACAAGGACACGAAGCGGCTTGTTGAGAGCTGCTACCGAGTCCG
>JAADYH010000156.1:0-33089 GCA_023338125.1 Phytopythium aichiense
CGTGCCGCCGTTATGGTTTGACCAGGAGAAGGCGCGGCAGCCCTGGAATCCCTCGCATGCAGCGCAGCAGTTGCCGGCACTTGCCGCTGGCGCACTGCCAATGTCGTTGCCGACGTAGTCGACGTCCGTCTCGAGCGAGCAAACGGGCTGACCAGGGGACAGGATGATCGACGAGACGGCGTTAGGCTTCCAGACCAAGGCACCGCGACCACTCTTGAGCCAGCACGTCCCGCCGTTGTGGTCCGTCCAGCTGAACGCGTGGCAGTACTGCGTGGTGAGGCAAATGTTGCAGCAGTCGATCGCTTGACCAGGTTGGTTGCCGATGTCGTTGGCAACGTAGTCGTAGTTGTGCTCCAGGTAGCAGCCAGGCCGCGTGCCAGTCATGGCAGCCATGATCTCCATGGCTTCCAAGTCCCGCGGTGACATGGCCGGCTCCGAACGCAGCTTGGGACTCTCCGAGGCTTCAGTGATGCCAAACACCAGGAGCGAGGAGAGCACGGCGGCGCGAAGAAGCAGACCCATGGTGGGGGTCAAGTGGGTATTTCCTTGAAAGAAAATGGTGCAATGGCGACAGCAAAGTGCTTGGCGCACGAACAGCAAACGACCGACAAACATGCGATGGGTGACGAGCCATGGAGCGTTGAACTTGCGGCAGCGCTGGACGCACTGGATGGAGCCAGCGAGTGGCGCCATGGGTGACCTCAAACGTTCAAGTAACGGCGGCATTTGTGATAACGAGAAGCGTTGCTCCTGGCTGGCGCGAGAAGTCTGCACCCGTGAGTTCCGGTGCCGCGGCGTGTCCTTTGGTGATTCGGACCAGACAACTCACCTCAGCCCCTGGAGTCATGTCGTTGGGCGACATCAGCGGAAGTGAAATCGCTGCTGACTCGAGCGTTGAGTGAACGTTTCAGAATCATGCGGTTGCGCGAGCTCAACCATTCTAAAGACTGCTCCCGTTGTTCTCGCCTCAAAGCGCGGGATTTCTTGACGAAGGAAGCGACAGTGATCGCCATCGTTGATAAGTCGAGCAGAATGCAAACACGTCTCCACTTCCCGCTGTGTGCGACCACTCGCTGTCGACGGTTGAATCCCTCGCGCTTGCGTTGGGAAACATGCCAGCAGGACGATACATCATGAAGACAAAATGGCTCGCCAAGGAACTCGAAGTTTGCCAGCAGAGGTGTCATGTTATGGAGTATGCCGCTTTTGTTTTCGCTTTCTGTCCAACCTCGGTGGCAGCACGCACGAAATCAATCGTTCAGAACCCACAAGTGGGTCACTCGGCTCGGTTGAGAAGTAGTAGCGGCGCGTACGACAGCTTCCTGTCGTGAAGACGAGCCTTCGAGTCTTCATACCACGACGATGGCCGACTTGACGCCCGCCTTCGCAATGGTAGCACCCTTCGCCGACTTGAGCCAGCACGTGCCGCCGTTGTGGTCGCTCCAGGAGAAGGCCTTGCAGCCATCCTTCTGGAGACAGATGGAGCAGCAGCCGTACGCGTCCGTGCTCGGAGCGTTGCCCATGTCGTTGTCGACATAGTCGATTCCCACCTCAAGCGCGCAGACCGGAGCGGGTGGGTTGGAGAAGACGACCGCGGACACCACATTCGCGTTCGCGACCGTGTCACCCTTAAGGTTCTTGAGCCAGCACGTGCCTCCGTTCTGGTTGGTCCACGAGAACGCACGGCAGCCCTTGGTGTCCATGCACTTGGCGCAACAGTCCTCTGGCTTGGAGGCCGCCACGTTGCCGATGTCGTTGCCCACAAAGTCGACGCCCTGCTCGAGCCCGCAGTTCGCCATGACATTAAACGTGCCGAACGGCTCGGCCGACGTGACGCCCGAGCTCACGATCTTGCGGTTGACCGTACTCTTGAGCCAGCACGTGCCGCCGTTGTGGTTCGACCACGAGAACGCGCGGCAGTTCTTGAACGCTTCGCACGCGGCGCAGCACTTGTCGGCGCTCGCGCCAGCCACGCTACCAATGTCATTGCCGACGTAGTCGATACCCGCCTCCTGCACGCACACCGCCTGGCCGACGTTGATGACCACGGACGAGATGGCGTTCTCCTTCCAGACGACCTTGCCGCGACCACTCTTGAGCCAGCACGTGCCGCCGTTGTGGTCCGTCCAGCTGAACGCGTGGCAGCCATTCTGGCGCAGGCAGAGCAGGCAGCAGTCGACGGCTTGGCCTGGCGCGTTGGCGATGTCGTTGGCGACGTAGTCGTAGTTGTGCTCAAGGTAGCATCCAGGCCGCGTGCCAGTCATGGCGGCCATGTATTCCATGGCTTCCAAATTGCGCGGCGACTGGGCGAGTTGCGACCGCAGGTTGGGACCGGCAGCGTTGACGCTGAGGAAGCTCACCGCCGCGAGCAGCACGACGTGGAACAGCGCGTTCATCGTCGGACGAGAGGCTTGTCGAAAAGAGGAGAGGACTCGAGGAGTTGTTGGAAGACTTGGGTATTTCCTCGGAAGAAAATGTGTGAATGAAGTCGACCGAGAGAGCTGAAAAACGACCGATCTCCTCGACGCTCGAACAGTAAACGGTCGCGATGACAGTGGCCAGTCAGTTCGAACCCAGTGGAATGCTGTGGCTTTGCCGCCGGCCCATGAAACCGTCTGCAA
The DNA here is from genome assembly GCA_023338125.1 of Phytopythium aichiense. Classification (NCBI taxonomy): domain Eukaryota; phylum Oomycota; class Peronosporomycetes; order Pythiales; family Pythiaceae; genus Phytopythium; species Phytopythium aichiense. Next base: position 2,622 of record JAADYH010000156.1, read on the forward strand.
CGTTGCAGTGCCAATATTTCGCGCACCCATGTGCCATAGACACCCGCGACACTTCGTGTCGTTGCACGTGGTCAGGCTTACGGAGAGAGGCGCAGGCGCCTTTCGTCAACAAGGTCGAGCTTCAAGGACGACGGTTTGCACAGCCAATCTGAACATAGGCACCGGAATTGGAGAGGTGCGCATGGCTTTGTCGGCACCGCTGCATCCACATTGAGAATGTTTTGGTCTGTTCGAATGCCTCGCTCGGCTCAAGCGCTCGTCTACAGCGCCTCAAGCGGATCTGCATGTCTGCAGTCTTTGTGTCCGTGGCGGGAATTTGTCGAGTAGACAGACCACCTCGGCTTGCAGATCCTGTGGAACAAGTCAGGGAGATGACGGACTGCCGTCGTCCTCAAATGTCTATGGTGGTGCGACAGCCATGGGCCAACACTCTCGTTCGTTGTTGTGTTCAGGAACGTCAACAAGTTCAGCCCACACGCCTCGATCCCCCGCGGAGACCGCGGTAGCGGCGGGATACGTTTATGTGGGCGAGTAGATCACCAACAATCTGTGCGAGGCCCTGGGACTACAGAATGGTCTGCCCCGCATCCAACGCAACTAGGACAGAGACCAAGTCGACCTTGAGGTGCGAGGGGACAGTCTCCTACTTATCAGGACGTTGCAAGGGGGAAACACCATCAAGGAACCGGCGCTCACTCCGGTCATCAAGACAATCCGCAGCCTGATAGGGCATACAGATCACTGCAATGGACGCATGTGCGCAGGCATCACAGCAACAACCACATCCAGGGAGTTACCAATCTTGCTCACCATGCTGAGCACCCAGGTCAGGTCGGACTAATAATTGACCACGACTTTGTCTCTCTCGCCTCGATCCTCTGCGGTGGCCTTGGAAGAAGGCCGCTTTGTTGTTGCCACTTTGTCTTTCGCCGCCTTGAGCTCAGCTAGCGACGTGCAGACGAACCACGCGCTTCGTGCGAGCGCTGAGCTGAGCCACCCTCTCCTACCGCGACGCCTCCAGCTTCGCCAACAATGGGCAGGTGTCACAGTGGACATTTGAATTGCCTATCGCTGCCGCTGACAGGATCGAGACCCGATTGACCCCGCGCTTTTGACCTCGGCAGTGTGTCGTAGATCAGCGGTATAGGATCAAAACAGTGAACCATGTCTGCTCGCACATGTATGACCAAAAATGGAACGGCTTCGGCATTCCTCGAGATGAAGCCATTCGCATCCCCTTGTAAATTCTTGGTATACAAACTCAAAGTACTCGATGTTCAGATAATCCACTCAAACCCAATGTCATCAACAACTCACCAGACCAAGAAATCATTCATCTGCGCTCCGATTGGCGAATCGATCACTCTCTCGAGCGGATTCTCTGCTTCACAAAATTTGATCAATCAATTTGCTGCGTGTCAAAGCTTTCATTCCGCACGTTGGTGCTGTCTCTGATCTCGACCGGAACTCCCAAGACGAGGTGAATGTCCTCACTCACTCTCCATTTTGCTACTAACTAACACACGAACGACGACCACCACTCGACCACTGAAGGCCCATGAAGCACTCGCTCGCGCTGGTCCTGCTACTGACTGCGCTGCTGGCGCTCATCCAGAGCACAGACGCGATCATACTGCGCTCCGGCCTCAACGTTGACGGCATCGCCAAGGCCAAGAAGAAGAACAGCACGACTGCAGCCCGGCAACTGGAGCCCGAGATCATCCTTCGCGCTGGCCTCAACGTCGACGGCGTTGCCCAGGCCAAGAAGAAGAATGCGACGTCGACATCGACGAATTGATCTCGCGCTAGGCTGACCAGCACGCTTGAGTTTGCTGGACTCCATGCACACGAACACTGCGTTGTCTTCATCGTAAACGCCTTCAATATGATGCCACTGTATGTAGCCGACTGCTTCCTGAGCTCACTGGGGAGATTTGATGTCCCTCCTCGGTCGAGATGAAGAATTAGTTTATCCGCACTGCACGAGCTCCGACCAGTCCAAGTCGCTCATGCGGACTTGCTTTAGCTTGCGCAACTGGCACATGGGCTCGCTTCCCGCCATCACAGCGGCCTCAGGCAGCAACACCACCTTGTCAGGGTGCTCTTGCGACTGGTAGTACGCCAGATCCTTCCGCGAGTCGACGAGTAGGTGGTAGTACACGATCGGGTCGCTCATGATGACGAGATTCATAAAGGCCACGTTGCCTTCCACGACGTTGCTTCGGTTGTGTAAGCTCTCCATTTGATGCTGGATAGACCGAAACACGCGCGCACTCATGCGTATGGACGGCGTCACGGCTTGAGAAAAGGTCTGCTGTCGACGCAAAAGATGTCCGACCGACTGCGAAATGGGCGTTGCGACTGGGGCGATCCTCATGGATTGCCCTTGGCGTCGGCGAGACAGCACAATGCTGTCATCGATTTCTCGGATGCAGAAGAAGTCGCTCGTCCAGTGCACACACAAGCTCACAGACGGCCAGAGTATGCCCGCGGAGTAGGGCACTGGCGTCCGCCCAAGCGGCCAATTGAATGTATCAAAGTCACGGTTGCTCCATCCGCTTCGTCCGGACTTGATCCGGATGAGAACCACTCGACACACTGATATGATCACCAAGATGGCGACGATGCACGTCAGGAACTTGATGTCGATCGTGATGCCTCCGAGGTGGTCTTTACCACCACCTTGGTGGGTGAATAGGTGCTGTCGGAGCATCACTTGCGCCGACTCGCTTCCTGAGGTCTCTCGAAGAAAGAAAATCCGCGTGGAGCGGAAGCTCGTCGATCGGAACTGGGCGACTATCGTGATGCTTGCCATTGCCGTCAAGAGAAACTCTGGTACCCCAGTGATGCCACCAATGACGTTGTCTGACGACCACCCTGTCCATCGGTGCCACGTCGCCGACTTGACGATCACGTGGAGCAGCATCGCGTAGACCCACACGCTTCGCATTTGGATGACGGCGACGGTCACGAACTCTCGTACGCTTAGATCAAGAACGCCGTTCTGCGATATGAAGCGCTTCTCGAGGATGCGGTACATGATGGCCGCGTCGATGCTGTGCGCAACCGTGTAGCACAGGATCGGGAACGGACTGCCGAAGACGATGCACTGCGTGGGTACCTTCGACAGTAAGTGCAACGTTTTGCGCCATCGCTTTCCCGCAGTCTTTCTAGTGCTCGGCAATTGAGGGCCTAACGCGTAGTAGCAACTTATCACCAGTGCTAGGGCTCGGAGGAAGAAGTATCCCTGACCCACCATACGCAGGCATGCAAGTAGAAGGTACCATTGCGCCACGTCCGACACGAGAATGTCGATCTCGTAGCGATAGTCTTCGACGTAGATGGTCTCGCAGTCCAGTTTGACGTCTGGAGGCGGAGCAGTCCCGTTCACTGGTTGAGTGTTGGAAATTGATGAGCACCTGCGTGCACGAATGACCGTCGAGATGTCTGCACGTCTGTTTCCCTCGATGCTCAAGCTCAGTCTTGACACTTGTAGATCCTCCGAGCTTGTGAAGAAGGTGAGATCGACCTTGGCGTTTGGGAACTGCTCTTGCACCGCACGCACTCGACGCATCGTGTGCGTGTACACGTGACCGACTTGTCGGCAGGACTGCAGGTCATGAGGACACGAACGGTCGAAGTTGATCCAGAGCTGGTGACAGAAGAACGGGCGAGGAGAGCCAAAGCAGATCTGGCTGGCGTCCATGCCTTGGACAACTTGCGCGGGGAAGAAGACGGCTTCGTTGGTACGCCAAATGTGCGTCAGGAACATACTCGGCAGCAGAAAGTCGTGCACGCGATCGAAGAACTCGTTTTCAGTTCGGAGCATCAGCTTCCGAGCTGGGTTTTTCATCATCGGACCTGTGGAAGGCAGAGGTGGACGCAGTTTGTAAGCAACAGCGTCCACGAGCTTGTCGATGAACGTGAAGACTACGCTGCCGCTCATGACGCTCGTCGGACATTGCGTCCGGTAGTGAAGGCAGGAAGGGAATTCGGTGACGCTCAGGTGCTGAGCAAATGCGCGCCAGACGACTGACGTTGTGTCAAACTTGTAGCTCCAAATGCGAACGCTGCTGTTTGGCGCGTCCTGCTTGGTGGCTCGAAAGACAGGGTAATCCCAGGGTATGCCGGACGCAATCGTCGTGTCCGTCTCCAGCGTCGGGTAGTACTTGTGGAGATCACTGATGCCCAGCCCGGACCTCGGTACATCCGTGAGCACGAAGGCGACGGAGATGAGGCCCACAAGCAGTCGGAGCCACGAGAACGGCAGGTCCTGGCTGAAGACGCGATCGCGGTGCGCTTTCTGCCTCGCGAGTGTCGCCCGGATGAGGTCGCGGTCGCTAACTGGGGATTCACGCTTGGGTATCACGGACGACGGGCGGTTCTGTTTGTTAGTGGCTTTGGAGGCGGCGCAGTCGGCGAGCAGGGGCCCGCTGGCCATCGCCGAGACGCGCACCATGCCGACGTGTTCGTCGGTGGCTCCATCCGACCTGAACGGCGCACCGCTCAGCGAAACTCTGGCCGTAAAATTAGACGCAGAGATCTGCTTTTGGACACCACGAGACACCAAACATACCTTCAACCTCATCAGCCATCGCAAGATTTCCATCTGTGTTTGTGTTCGTGAACGCTGCCACTCGATTCGCTGCTTCTGAGAGGTTCGTCCTACAGGAACGTCGCGGTGGCGCGCTGCACCTCGAGCAGGTTATGCAGCACGACCTCGGGCGTCGTGCCGATGCATCGCGCGAGCTCCTTCTGCGCGACGTAGTCCAGATGCAGGAAGCGGAAGAGCACCAGCGCGTCAAGGAAGCTCTTCTTCCACTTGTGCTTGGTCCACGCGTCCGGGCGGCCGGCGCGGCGCTGTGAGTTCGTCTTGAGCGCGCGGAAGTCGCGCGGGTTCAGCGCGCAGTTCTGCGGCAGCGTGTTGATCATGACGTTCTGCAGCGTGAACAGTCGGCGGAACACGCGCTCCGGCACGGGCACCAGCGCCGCGAGGCTGCCCTCCGAGCTGCCGAGTAGATTCACGTAGCAGTTCGATGCGCTATGTGCGGCATCAATGCGCTTCCGGAGCATCGCAGCGACTTGGACGCCCAAGTGGAAGTCGGCAGTTCGCAGCAAGCGCTGACCACCGCGAGACTCGACGTCGTGCGGGGCGAACTGCATCACGTGCAGATTCTCCTCCATGTCCGAGACCAGCAACGCCAGCTTGCGCTCGAACAAGCTGTACTCCGTCGCCGTCACCGCCAGTGGCTCGTAGTCCTTGGCGAGCAACACGAGCTGCCGCTGCATCTCGCGCCAGCGCAAGAAGTGCGCGCTCTTGAACACGTCAGCGTATGTGACGAAGTCGCGCACCACACTGATGCTCACGATGAACGTCTGCGCGTCGTAGAAGGCGCAGCCAATGAGCTGCTCGGACTTGAACTCGTACACGATCAGCTTGGAGCCGACGGCGGCCAGCACGTACGGTCCCAGCTGAGCCACGCTCGAGATGGCTCCCTGCCGGTGCTCCTTGATAAACACCAAGCGCAGCTTGGGCAGCTTGCTGCTTGTGGCGCCGCTGCCGTCGTCGTTCACGTACTGCGCGTAATCGAGTTCGTACAGCAGAAGCCGTCCACGACCGCTCTCATCCTCGCCGTGTGGACCCACGAAGCCCGTACCCACGACGAGATACGGCCGCTTCTTCCGAGCCCACTCACCGGAACGCGACGAAATGTCCTCGCGCATCAGCGACGAGTCGTACAGGTACATGAGCTGCACACTCAGGACGACCTCGTATCGCTCAAAGAGCACGCGGAAGACGCCACGGCGCGCGTCCCACTCGCCAAACTCGTTCGTCTGGACGAGTCGCAGCTCGTAAACGTCCTCTTCAGCCAGCGGCAGGTCCTCGATCGCCACGTCCGGGAACATTTCGGCTGTTGGCGCCATCACGTTGCTCTTCCCATCGTCGTCGCCGTTCTCCTCCACTATTTCATCTTCGTCGGTCGTTTCGTGCTCCGTGGCCTTCTCCGCTTCAGCTGACGGCAACCTTCTGCTGCAAACAAGTGCGTACGTGGGTGTCTCCAGCGCTTCAGCCACGCCACCAGGCCCGCGATCACCCAAGAACAGCAACTGGTGGACGGTTACGCCTAGCTCAGCCTTGTGAAGCACGAACCCGCGGCTCAAAGGCAGAATAGTCGACGTACGGCTTGAAGGCAGTTCACAGACCCGCAGAGCGCCGCGCGAGTGGAAGTAAATGAAGCCGTTCGGGCAGTTCCAGTGGTGGAATGGCGTGAACGACAGCACCGGAACGCTGACTCGGGGAGTTGCTGGCGCATTGGAGCGCGGGGCAGGAGGTGGAGGGGCTGGCGGCACGCACATCGGCACAAACGTTGGGTATCCGCGCTCGCTCAAGATCCACATTGGGTGTGCGCCGCGGAAGAACGCTCCACTCATGTTGTTGATGTTGTCGAACCGTGTAAGCATCGAGTAACGGAACCCCGCGCGTAGCTTTGCCAGCACGGCGCTCGTGTTGGCCTCCGGGTTGTTTCCGGTCTCGTTGTGTGCCGTCCCGACCTTTGTACGAGGCGGCAGGTATGGTCGGGTGATCAGGTCCGTGCCAACGCGAGCAAACTGGAAGCTGACAACAGAGGGAGCGGCGATGATCAAGCCGCTGCTTCGCGGGTTTCCCATCTTCGGTGTTGCCGCGTACATGAGCAGGTCGCCGTTCGCGAGGAACACCAACAGCACCATGCGTGCCAAGTACTGCGAGTTGTGCTGCCCTTCGGCAGGACCGACGCGGTGAATAGCAATGTCCGCGACCGGCGAGTTGATCGTGTGTGACTTCTTAATCCGCCCCTCGTTCGCCGATGCCGACGACGCGTTCAATCCGAGCACTGGAGCAGCAAAGCGCACCGTCTTCTTGCGGTTCGCCTGATAGTGCTCCATCGTGTTCACAAGCCGCTGCGGCGCAAACGTCAGGTACGGGAACACGCCCTTCTTCTTGAAATCCGGGAGCGAGAAGACGTGCAGCGAGCCATCTTCGAAGCACAGGCCGCACATCATGGATGCCTTGTCTCGTCCCAGCAGCGGCACAGACACCGAGCCGTCCGGATTAGTTGCGGCAGCGGAGCCTGGCGCTTGAGATGAGCCTGACGCTCTGAACGGACTAGTGGGCGGTGGCGGGGCGTGGTGAGTCTTCACACGTGGGCTTGGCTTGGTCGAGTAGAGATCATCCATGTCATCGTCTCCGTCACCATCGCCGTTCTCCTTCGTCTCACTCTCCCGCTTCGTGTCCCCATTACGCGTGGCGCTGCTCTCGTTGCGTTCTTCGCGCTCGTCTTCACCCCACGCGTTGTCTCGGAACATCCCGGCCCAGTCGTAGAATAGGCACGCAGCGCTGATTCCCTTTCTCGGTGTACCGTTCGACGAAGATCCGTTCTCAATACTGTTGATGTCACTGCCGTCGTAGTAATTCATGTCTGGGTCGATCACTGTCAGCTCCATGTCTTCGTCGCCCATCAGCAGTCGGACCGTACCGTCGGTCAGCAGGATGAGAATGAACGGGTCGATGACATCCACCGACACGATGCCGACACGGGAAGTATCGACGTTCATCCCACCGCTTTCGACATCTCCCTCCAGAGTGATTTCTTGCGTGCACACGAGCTTGACCTTCGGTCCGTCGTCGTCATCTTCATCATCTTCGTCGTCGCCTTCAGCTTCTCCATCTTGGCCGACGGCTTCAGGCTCAGTCTTGATGATCTTTTCCTCCTTCTTTTCTTCCTCTTCGCATGGCACCTCCATCATCACTCGGGCACCCTGCTTGAAAATCTGGACGATCCGCTGCTTGCCGAACAAGTTGGCAGCTGCGAGCGTCGGACCCGTTGTATAGAACCCGCTGTCTTCTTCGAGAGGGTCCATGCCCTCGCCAGTGCGCAACACCATCGTTCGTTGACCGATACTCAAGATGAGATACGAGTTGTACGTCCGGCCGTCGGAGCTCTTACGAGCGTCTTCCAAGGACGACGACACCGTCCACATCGCGCGGCATCCGTTCAGCTCGGCCTCGGTGCCGACGATAGGGCGAAGGCCATGGTGAAGCACCGAGATGGCGCCATCCTGCAGGAACCCGCCGCTCGCGACCAACTGCTCTCGTTTCTCCTTCGAGTCCGCATTCGTCTCGACGCCAAGCTCTAACGACGTGATCTGGCCGATGCTCGCAAGTCGGTCAATCAGATTCAGCTTGTAGCTGCTGCTACTCAACTCGGGCGACTTGCGAGTTGGAACCACAGCGACCTCCATCGGCTCATCCTTGACGCCGTTTTTTGCGCTGGCATCGTCTGACGCTGGCACGCTGGCAGCAGCACCATCAGTGGTCGAAGCTGCTGGAGCCGAGCCGTACAAAAAGAGGTCGTCCTCATCATCGTCCATGTCTTCGGCCTCCTCTTTGACAGCAGGATCCTTGTCGTCGCCGGTCACGGGTGCGTCGGTCTGCTCCTCCTTGATCTTCGCTTGATCTTCGTCGGCCTCTGACTTGACCGGTGCGTCCTCAGTGCTGGCGGGCGGCTCAATCTCATCGAAGGCGAAAAGCACCGAGTCGCCTGATCGAGAACCGACAAAGAGCGTCTTCCGCTCTTCATCGACGCACATACAGTTGGACGACACTCCCGACCGGAGTTTCCGCAGCGAAAGACCGACGCGGCCCGAAGACGATCCGCCAGCACTGCCAAAGCCATACGCTACGCGCGAAGAAGAGTCTTCGTACGGCAGCGCGAGCGCGAACAGCTCGCCGCTGGGCAGCGACAGCAAGACCTCTTTCTGGCCCAAATACTCGTACTGGCAGTCGTAGAGCACGACGTTGAGGCGCTCAACCTGGAGCTCCGGGGTCTCGTACAATGCCTCCTCGAGTGGGTAAACCGATTGGTTGACCGTCTTTGTCGCGAACACGTTGGTTGCCATGCCGTAGAACTGCGTTTGGTTGAAGTACAGGATCGCGTTCGCAGACAGCACCACCGCGCCACCCAACGGCGCGCGGCACGGGATCAGCCGGAAACAATCCGACGGGAGGTTCCGGATGCTCCAAATCTTCGGGTGCAGTCTGTAGTGCACATCATTCGTCGTATCGTCATCAGTCAGTTGTCAGTGACGCTGGACGCATGCACACCTGGTTATCTACGCAACGACTCACCTCGTGTTCAGGTTGATGGAGACTACCGTGAGGCAGTACGTGTCGTAGCCCGTGGCGAGCCGACCAGGCGTCGAGATCTTGTCATTCTCTTCGTGCAGGATCATCAGCGTGGGCTCGAGGTACCCATCCAGGAACGCCAGGTCCACGATCTTGCCGGCAATATCGAGCTCTCTCAGACGCAGCAGGAACTCTCGCCCCGTGATCTCGTTGGGCATGAGCCCGCTCATGTGGTTGCGCTTGCGCTTCGTGCCGACCTTGACGCTCTTGTCCAGCAGGCTGGCGAGCTTGTTGCTGATGGCGTCGCTGGTGGCGGCGCTGCCTCGCTGCTTGCTCTCCTTGACGAGTTCCTCCAGTCGCTTCTCCTCGTCGTCGTCTTCCTCGTCCTCGTCCGCGTCGTCGCCGGCGTCCTTGCCGTTCCGGCTGCTCGCTCGGCGCTTGTCGCTGCCATCCCCTTCCTCCTCCTCTTCGTCGTCGTCCTCATCCTCGTCCTCCTCGAAGAACGACAGCTCCATCGACTCGCTGCGGAAGGGCACGACGACCAGCTGGTCCAGGTACACGAGCATGGCGCCGCAGCGCGTCTGCGGGTCGACGCGCACGACGGACTGGGTGGCGAGCCCTAGCAGCTGCTCGCGGCCGTTCTTCTCGGCCTTGAGCGTCGCTCCGGGGCCCATGGCTTCCTCTCCGAACGAGAACATGGCGAGCGTGGCGAGCGCGCGCGCGCGGCGGTCGTAGCCGACGAGCACCCACTTGAAGCGCGGGAAGCTGAGCAGCAGCACGTCCTGGCCGCCGAAGAAGCGGCGCTTCTTGCGCAGTAGGTGCCGGTCGAAGCGCAGCACGCGCACGCTCTCGGCCACGCCCGCCAGCTGGAACGCCGCCACCATGTGCAGCACGTGGCCGGCGGCCAGCGGTGTGGCCGGCGTCGCCTGCGTCTCGGCGTCCCGGAACGGCTCGACGCGGTACACGCGCAGCCACTGCGGGCCCACGAGCACCAGGTCAGCCTGCGCGTCGCTGGTCAGCCGCGCGTGCACCGCGTGGTGCACGGCCGTGGCCGCCACCAGCTCGCGGTGGAAGAGGAAGTGCTGCCCCATGGTGCTGGCTCGCCCTCGGCCTGTACGGAGGCTACGCGCGGCCTCGGCACACGGACGGAACCGCGAGAAGGAGCTCTACGAGTTGGAGGTGAAGCGGACGCTCGATCCCCCCGCGTTCGCGCGTGCCGACGCGTCCAAGTGGCTGCTGCTGCCGGTCGTTGGCAAGGTCCGGCGTGCTTTGTGCCCGCCTTTATTGTGAAGCGGCCACCCGCCAGGGCGATCCGTTGCCAGCCTGTACAAGTTGATGTTTAGTGAGAATATTGAGGGAATTGGTTTGGATTTGTCTGAGAATGCGTTTACACAGTGATGATAATGCACTTTTCGAATCAACTTTGAAGAGATACTACGTTTCCTTTAAAAATGGATCATAATGCGATTTAGAAGGAACCTTCATCACAGTTTATCGATTCCACGGATCGATTGCACACTTTGTCTCGGACCACGTCAGCCTTCGAGACAAGTCGCTGCCAATTATATTGATGTCTCACATATTATTTATTATTGAAGGTCAATTCCACGGATATTTGTATTTCCTCACGGATAACGCCAGGAATCCCGAAGTCAACGATAGCAACCTTCACTCTCCAGATTCCTCGCCACCGCTGCGCTCATTCCGTCCGGCTACCCTCCGTGTCCGCTCTCAACCGTGTCCTTCGACCACTTTACACGAGCATCCAGTTCTCCACGCGCCACTTGTCGCTGGACACCTCGCGCGGCCACTCCATCAAACAGCCATTCCCCAAGTGCCCAGCAACCGGACGGAAGGATGGTGGACCGCGGGTCGCTGCGCGTGACGCCCGCAGCGCTCGGGCAGCTGCAGGGCGAGCGCGCGCGCATCCGCAACATCTGCATCTTGGCGCATGTGGACCACGGCAAGACGACGCTAAGCGACAGCCTCGTGTCAGCCAACGGCATCATCTCGGACAAGCTCGCGGGCAAGATCCGGTACCTGGACAACACGGAGGAGGAGCAGGTGCGCGGCATCACGATGAAGTCGAGCGCCATCTCGCTCGTCTACCAGCCACCAGAGGATGAGCCGCCCTTCCTCATCAACCTCGTCGACTCGCCCGGCCACGTCGACTTCTCCTTCGACGTGTCCACGGCCGTGCGCCTTTGCGACGGCGCGCTCGTGCTCATCGACGCTGTCGAGGGCGTCTGCGCGCAGACGCACGCCGTCATCCGCCAGGCGTGGAAGGAGGGCATCCGGCCCTGCCTCGTGGTCAACAAGATGGACCGACTCATCTTCGAGCTGCAGTTCTCGCCCGCCGAGGCCTACCAGCGGCTCAACCGCATCCTCGAGCAGGCCAACGCCATCCTCAGCTCGCTCATCCGCATGGACGTGCTCGAGCGCTACGAGGCCGACGAGGACGCCGAGACAGACGAGCAGGCCATCGCCGACGAGTCGGAGCAGCTCGAGCTAGAGATGCTCTTCTCGCCCACCAACGGCAACGTCATCTTCGCCAGCGCCGTTGACGGCTGGGCCTTCAGTGTCGGCAGCTTCGCACAGGTCTACGCCAAGCGACTCGAGCTGCCCGTGCGCGCGCTGCGCCAGGCGCTATGGGGCGAGTACTACTACAACGCCAAGACCAAGAAGATCGTGACCAAGCCGCCGACGCCCAGCAGCCAGACTATGTTCTGCTCCTTCATTTTGGAGGTCATCTGGACCACCTACGAGGCCATCAACAAGCCAGTACAGTCGGACGCCGACCTGGAGGCGCTCCGCAAGCTCACCAAGCAGCTGAGGGTGGCAAAGTTCGTGACCGACAGGGACCTGAAGCAGTCGGAGCGCAAGAGCGCCATCCAAGCGGTGATGCGCAAGTGGCTCCCACTCTCCTCGGCCGTGCTACGGATGGTTACCCGCGCGCTCCCGAGCCCCGTCGTCGCGCAGGAGAAGCGCGCAGCCAAGCTGTGCGCGATGACGCCGCAGGAGCTGGAGAACTCAAGCAAGCACATGCAGGTCTTCCGGTCGCTGCAGGGGTGCCAGACTGACGACGACTCCCCCGTCGTCGTGTACATTTGCAAGATGATCTCTGTCGAGGCGAACGTGATGTCCGACTACCGCACATCGGGTCTATCGGACAAGGAAGAGGTGTACGTCGGCATTGGTCGCGTCTACTCTGGCGTCCTGCGCGCCGGCAAGCCTCTGTACGTGCTCGACCCGAAGTTCCAAGGGTACTACGGGTCCGAGGACGAGGATTCAGTTGACATGAGCACCATCAAGCACGTATCTCTCATCCCTGCTGGAGAGATCAAGCCTTACATGATGATGGGGCGAGAGATGCACGCGTTGGCGAACGTCCCGGCGGGCAACATTGTTGGCATCGTGGGTCTGCAAGAGCACGTGCTCAAGACGGCGACGTTGTCGTCGACTCTCGCTTGCCCATCGCTCACGAAGATGCCGTACCAAGCCAAGCCGATCGTGCGCGTCGCCGTGGAGCCCGAGGACCCGCGCAACTTCTCCGCGCTGGAAGCTGGACTACAACGTCTGTACCGATCAGATCCGACAGTAGAGGTGCAAGTGCAGGAGACGGGGGAGCATGTCATCGTGGCGCTTGGCGAACTCCACCTGGAGCGATGCATCAAGGATCTGAAGGAGCGGTTTGCGAAGGTGGCGGTGCGAATCTCTGAGCCCCTCGTCGGGTTCCGCGAGAGCGTTCTCGACGGCACCATCACTTCTTTCCAGGAGAGTATCGTCTTCAAGGACTTGCTCGGATCGGGCACCGATGCGTCAAATGAGGACGACGACAAGTACTCCAAGGTAATGACGGACCCAGTGAATGCAAAGGTGGCGACAGCGACGACTCCGGATGGCAGCGTTACTTTGAAGTTGCGCGCGTTGCCGTTGCCATCGACGGTCGCCAAGCTGCTGGAAGAGAGTGCGGATGTGCTGAAGCGTCTTGCGTCCAGCAAGAAGGACGAGACCGAAGACGTCACTGCCGACGTTGATATCAAGGCGGTTGATGGTTCGGCGGAGGATGTAGACGCGTTCAAGAAACAGCTCGAAGAAGCCTTCCGTGAGAGCGACGAAGCATTTTGGAAGGACTTGCCGACCAGCCGCATTTGGAGCTGTGGCCCCCGACGAATCGGCCCGAATATGCTGATCAACAACATCCCCAACTACAGCGCGGTCAATCGCCTGTTCCCTAGTAGCGAGCGCGTTGACGCCTCCTCCACAGACGACGCTCTTGTGCCTCTGCAGAAGCTGGAGAACAGCATTGTGACGGGTTTTCAAATGGCCGCGGCCGCTGGTCCACTTTGCGAAGAGCCTGTTTGGGGCGTGGCGTTCATCATCGACGCGGTCGTTTTTAACGAGAAGGAGGAAGACGCGGACAACGAGGAGGAGAAGTCGGACGAGAACAAGCATGGCCCACTCAGTGGACAAGTCATCTCGATGGTGCGGACGACGTGCCGTGTCGCCTTTGTCAAGCAGCCCGTGCGCCTCGTGGAGGCCATGTACGAGTGCACCGTCCAATGCCAAGCAGAGCAGCTCGGCAAGCTGTACAGCGTGATTTCGAAGCGGCGTGGCGACGTGTTCTCGGAGGAGTTGTCTGACGGCACGGCGTTGTTTACCATCAAGGCGCACCTTCCTGTCGTGGAGAGCTTTGGCTTTGCGACCGACTTGCTCATCCAAACGTCCGGCGCGGCGAGCAACCCGCAGCTCGTCTTCTCGCACTGGAGCGTGATGGACATGGACCCGTTCTTCCAGCCGCAGACGGAGGAGGAGCGTGAGGACTTTGGCGAGCGCATTTACGAGCACAACTACGTGCGGCGCTATATCGAAGCGGTGCGCAAACGCAAAGGCCTCGCGCGAGACGAGAAGATCGTGGTGCACGCCGAGAAGCAGCGCACGCTCGCTCGGAAGCGGTGAAAGCGACTTTGACATAATGTCGAGAAGACGACGATAGGTTTTGCTGATCAAAATAGACTGGAGGTGCTTTGTGAACCGAACACCATGGTGTTCTGAGGCGACTTGGAAACCTCGGCCAAGCATGAAAGCTTCGGCAGTCACTGTGATCCCCGTGATGGAAGTTGCCTTGACGCCTCCGTTGGTTCAACAACGACTCATCCAAGCAACGCTGGAGCGGCAGAAGGTGCAACGTGAGCGGGTTTTCAGCCAGGATCTCCCTTTCTCATGGTTGCGGTTGCTCGTCGGCATCGCATCAGTGGCGTTCGTGCTCACTGACTGACGTCCCGCGCTCCGGTCTCGGCGTCAGAAAATTGAAGGATTACTACCATCTACTCGAACCGGACTTCGGGGTCGCGTCGGGAACCCCTTGGAACTATTCGGTCTTTCGCACGAGCAAGGAGCTCGCATTCAACACGAGCGCTCACGTCTGGAACTACAAGTACGACACCACCTCGATCGTGTGGCGCGCGTTTGCTCAGCATCTGAGCTCGCCTTACTACCCCACATGTCTTCTGTACCGCGAACACTGCCCAAGTTCAAGGATAGATGGCGACATCGTGTTCGCGTTCGTGGACGCGCTCGTGAGCTCGATTGCGGACAGGATTCGCCATCCAACGCTCACTGGTGCGCGAAGGTGGATGGGGCAGCCGAGCCTGATACTGCGGACGGAGAACGAGTACTACGATCGAGTTCATGACTACGTGCTGCCGTGGATGTTCTCGACGCGAGTTTGGCGCACGAACCAAGCAGTCTTCATCCCTGCCGACTTTATTCGGTTCATTAACGATACGAACGGCAGGAACATCTGCTACGGGCCGACTCGGCCGTACTTTTGCAGTGATCTCTGGATCAATTTCAACCGGTCGTGTCATCCCGAAGCTCGGGCGTGCCGGCAAGTCGGCCACCTCTATACGCACACGACGCGTCGGCTGCGCGAAGTCCAAGCGCTGTTCCCGAAGGCGAGCGTCGACTTGACGTTCTTGGAGAGCACCGAAGACATGAAAGTATCTCGGGGTAGCTGGAGCTTGGTGGGGTTCCAGCGATCCGATGTGTCGACCATAATTCGCGCGCAGACCTGTTCCTTGGGGTCAAGCACGACAAGTAACGGCAGACCATCGCCTCCTGGGGTAACATACCCCAAAGACAACTGCGAAACCATCTTCGTTGAAGACTATCGCTACGAGTCCGAGATCATTGCAACTGACGTCATGCAGTGGTATCGCATTCTCGTCGTGCTGCGCCTTGTCGGGCAGTCGTACTTCTTCCTCCGCGCTCTGACACTTGTGGTAAGCTGCTACAAAGCGCTTGGGCCGCGACTTTCAAGTGACAACGAGACCTGCACAGAGAGACTGCGCAAAACGATTCACTTGCTTAAACGAGTGCCGGCGCAGTGCATTGTGTTCGGCAGTCCGTTTCCAATCGCGTGCTATACGTTGGCGCATACCATCGACTCGGCGATGATGTACAGAATGCTGGAAATACGCTTCGTGACGCCGAATGGCTTGCTCCATCTGAGCGTCCCAGAGTTTATCAGCGTTGCTGTCATCCAGATGCGAAGCGTTTGGGTGTACGCGCTCATCTTACACTTTTGTGTGAGGTCGTCGACGTGGCACCATCAAGTCTACGGCGTAATTTCTGGCGTCGTTGGAGTGCCGGAGTTCTTTTTGACTGCGATGTCGGCTGTCAACATCATTGCTCATTTTCGATCGACGCAACTGCGCTCAACGAAGCTGTTGTCTATCCGCGAGATAACACGCTTCAGCACGAAAGCGTCCCAAGTGGGAATGCGACTGCAAATACTCGGCCATCGCGGTGGTGGCAACGATCATCTTGGGGGTATTATTATCGACCTCAAGTTCTTCATCTGTCTAGTGACCCTCGTGGTTCTGATATCATTGGGAAGGGCGGCCGTCTTGAGGTTAAAAGCAAGACGGCTTGGCACTGAAACGCCTGGAGTCGATGCTCTCCTCTGGCCTCTGGGTCAAACACCCGTTCCCTATTCCGCCGGCATTCTGTGGCCAACCGTGAGTCTGTGCGTTCATTGGACGAGCGAGTTCTTTTGTATCAGAGAAGCCGACGAAGTCAAACGCACCAGCGGTCGATTAAAATCTTCACGCATCGCACCAACTCCTCGGCCGGTCGCGAAACCTGACCAGGAGTCAGGTTGGCGCTTCACAAGAGTTCAAAGCATTCGAGCGCCGTCGGTCCGCATGAGTGTCGACGTTTTCCGCTCGATCCAGCACCAGATGGAAAGCCTCCACAGCCGCAGCGACGAAGTGGAGGGCAACGTCGCTTTCATGAACCTTGTACTCATGAGCGACCCGCTTGTGCTGTTCCTTTTGTTCTATGGAGACGACGCAAGAAGGAGCATGGCATATTACCAGTCCCTCGAGCGTCCAGAATCAGTGTTACTGCTCCCAGAGGCGTCCGTGACGGTCAAGAATGAGCCGATGTGCCATCTTCGTCTGATGCGGCGCGTGCATTTGCAACACCTGCATTGGTCCGAGCTCGTGCAGTGTGGATAGCGTTACGATGCACGAAGTCCTTGACTTCAATGGGAAATGTCCAATCAATTCATAATAAAAATGCTGCCGCATTACCTTGCTATGGCCGGCCTGGGATAGTCACGGGGTGCATCGCGTGATACTTGTCATCGGACGCCAGTGGGTACAAAGGGGCTGAAGTCGTCCTTGTGCAATTCACCAGCGACTTGAGTGCCGCTGCATTGTTCGCGGGGTCCATCAAGACGAAGGAAACGGACGAGCCAGTCGAAGGTACTGGTGTCACAGCGAACCCGCTATCATCCCCAGTTGTCTGGAAACGATGAAGTGCATTGCAGTAAGGAGAGCCACCAGCGAAGAGATACGAGTGCGGACGTCCAACAATCGGGTCGATCCACGACCAGAACATCGAGACCTCCGTGTCAGTCAGGAAAAGGTGTGTGAGTCCGTCCGAAAATTCCGAGACGTTCCGCGGCAATTCGGAGATCAAGGTGCTCCCGGCATGCAGATAGATCAGGTTGTCCACCTCGAACAGCTCGGACGGCAACTCCGTGATCGGGTTGCCACACACCGACAAGTAGTACGACTGCATGTGGATCATCGACGCTGGCACCGAAGTCAAGTTGCCGAACTCGATGTACACCGACGACCCGAGCGGCCAGATCTGGTCGAGGTCGTCGGGCAACGCGCGCAAATTGGAGACGACGATTTCGAAGTCGATGAGCATCGGAGGGAAGTCTCGTGAAAGCAGTCCTGGTGGGATCTCTCCGTCGGTCATGTTGACGCGTACGAGGTACACCATGATGAGTTTTGGGTGGTGTTGACTGGTGACTGCTGCGTCCGCTCCCCATTCAACAAGAGTCGAGTTGTATACCTTGAACCCGTTGAGATTTTTGAACTGCTGGATGTCTGGCGAAATCTGCAGTGCGGGGCAATGCTTTATCAGCAGCTGTACAACGGTCGACGTGCCGAACGTGCTCAGCTCTTGATGGATTTGAGTCTTGGTTCCTTCAATGCCGAGTCGGTGACAGTCAACGACGACGAGATAGCATGATGGTTCGCTGATACCCCACGGACGAACTTGCAGCTGACACTGGGGGAGCTTCAGCCGAGTCTCAGCATGTATGTGTAGACCGAGCACAATGAGTCCCCAAGCCGCGAACACATAGTACACTCGCTTCAGTTGGAACTGGCGCCGCAGTCGCTGAGGTGGCACGATCTTGTTGAACGAGCGGATTGCAGTCGCCTTCAGTATCATACTAGCTGTTGGAGATATTGCCGCTCTGATATCGGTAATTGCTGGTCCGAGACTCATCGCATTCGCGATATCTGCTTTTGCTGGAGCGCTCGCGACTTGATTCGGTTTGACCAAACTGGAGTAAGCAAGCAACTCCTTCATACTCGTGGTCGTTATTAGTAGTCCGAAGGAGAACACAATCCGGCTGAACAAGTCGGACCACGACACAACGAGCACGAGTTGGAATTCGTTCTGGACGCGCGCACTCCACTCGTCATTGTACCACAGGTCCGACCAGAAACCTTTGAGAACTGGATCGTACTGGGGTAAGTACCGGAGCACGATGGTGACCGGGATGGCAATAGTGACCATCATGTCCAGGATGCAGTCGCACACGAGGTTCGTGAAGCGCTTCCGAGGCTCGCTATGCTTGAAAACGCGATGAATAATCAGTGGTGCAAAGCGCGACGAAGAATCGGTTCACACTGATGCGTGGAAGCACTGCGCTCATCCGGTATGCTTGGATCGTCTGAAGTAGCGTCTCGATCACCTCACGGACGATCAGTACGTGATGGAAGTGCGCACTTTCGACTCCGAATACTCCACTGCGATCCATCAGCATGCGGCAGACACGAGCCGCTACGCGTTGAATCCATGCTTTGTCTTCAAGTCGATTCGTGTTGACTGACGGAGTGCGTTGCGAGCTCAGCCAAGCTGGCACCAAAGCGAACCGCAGCGAGCGATGCCACAACGAACCGACGATCATCAGCACCAAGCAGACGCCATGGAGAGCACCCATCACCGCGTACGCCGCCGTGATACGGAGGTGATACGGCGCGGGCATTCCTAGCGACATGAACTCCAGCACAATGTTGAGGTACGTTCCATCGAGCTCGTAGTAGAACATCGCGTATGCTGAGTTGTAGCCGGCCGCAAGAGCATGTATTGCCAACAAGGTGAGCCACCAGAGCGCGAACGTCCATCGAGACAACACCACGAAATCGCCTGCCATCGTTCACGAAATCCCGAACTGGAATTGTTGTGTTTGGTGTCCGAGAGCGAAGGAAGGAGTGGAGAAAACCAGCCGGAGCAGTGCTAAATTTACATCGTGGGTCGTTTCAAGTCTGGTGCTGTCGCTGCCAAGTCCAATGCTGAACGCGCGCGATCTCCAATTGAGGCTTGAAGAGTGACCCATCAACTTTCGTTTCGAAAATCTTACAGCAGTGAGGCTATCAACAAACCAGCTCAATGACCAATATATTTGCATCGAGCTTGAACCTCCGACAGAGTCTTGGGCCAAAAACGATCAGGAGAGTTGCGCCAGCGGCAACTCTGCCGACAGGACATCGCGGTGGAGGTGCACCGTTTCGAGCGCGCGAGCGTGAGCTACGCCAGCATGTCCTTGTTCTCGTGGAAGATGTTCCGCGCTGCATTGATGTCTCGGTCGAGGTGGATCCCGCGCGACGGACACTGGAACAGGGGACTCGCGCCGAGGCCCTCGTTGACACCACGAGCACGTCTTCGACGTGAACTCTTCTTCACAGTCGATCAAGAGGCCGCCCACGCGCGCCATCTTATAGCGGAGGAGCGTCTTGAACTTGACATGCGACTGCGCGAGCATCGCCCTCGCAATCGAGGACAGAATGCGGCGCTGCCGACGCACGCTGCGCTGGCGGCGACGCTCACGCCTCCATCGACGGATGGCCTGCGCGTTCGAGGTCGGCATGTCGTCGGCCTGGGCTGCTGCCGTAACGGGCGGTGGTGGCGCGTCTGGTGGTCGTTCGGTCTGCCGCTGCTCCTCTGAGGCGGCCACTGGCGTCCCATCGGTCGCAGCCATCTACTCGTAGCGCGCCACCATTGAATTCGTCTGGAACGATGGCAGCAGCACGCATCAATAATGGTCCGCCAACCACGACGAGATCTTGTGGTGCTATTGACGACACCCGCAGCAACGCAATGCGGTGATCATTTTATTTAGTTGCGTCAGTGGAGAGCATAGAACATATCGTCGAGCACGATAGGGTACAGATACATGGGAGTCGCCGTGCAGCTCACTGAGCTCTGAAGGAAGGGCCAATTCGTTGGCGAAGCGTCCATGAGAGTCGACTTGGTCGGCGACTCTGCCGAGAACGCTGTTAGCGACCCTGTCATCATCTGGTCACGTTTGGCGCAGTACGGGGTGTTGGCGGCTGGGATTGGAGCCATAAATGGAGAGAACTGCCTTCGCGCGAGCCACTGGTCGACCCATTCAGGGAAGTACGAAATGTTCGTGCGCTGAATGATAATCGAGCTGAGCGACGTCGAGGGGTTGGCGACTCGCTCGGGAAGAGCAGTGATCAATGTACCTTCAAGGTGCAAGATCCCCATTCCTTCGACCTCGAATAACGAACCTGGAACTTGAGTGATTGGAGTGTTGGCAAGTATCAGCATGGTGGGGGCGAGCTTGGCCAGAACTTGAGGGACCTCAGTGAATTGTGCCGAATCGAAGTGGATCGTCCCGTAGTGTGGCCACTTGAGATGCAGATCATCCGGCAACTCGCGGATATTGGACACAACAAACCCAATCATATGGAGAGTCGGGGGGAAATCGGCGGCTTGCAAACCGAGCGGGATTTTAGCGTCGATGGTGTTCACCCGCAAAAGTATGACCGACATCATGTTGGGGTGTTGCTGCTTCGTAAACGCCGTTTCACTCGTCCATCTCGCAATGGTTGAGTTGTACATTTTCAGACACTGCAGACCCCGCATTTTGCTCACCACTTGTGGCATCTCGAAGCGCGGACAGTGGCGAACAAACAGTGTCACCACTGACGGGTGGTGCAATGGCTCGAGCAAGGCTTGCATACCGTCGCTTGCGCCGGTCAGTTTCTCGTGGTGGCAATCCAGAATGACGAGTGGGCATGAGGGGGTCGAGATTCCCCATGGGCGGGCTTGCATCTTGCACTGCGGTAGCGACGGATTCATTTCGGCCCGAATGTGCAGTACGAGCACGATCGCTCCCCACGCGAAGAAAACACAACGGAGACCCTTGGAGAGTGCTGAATTGGTCTTGACGAGCAAGTTGGCTTGGATCAACCAGCTTGGAGAACTAGAGTGCGGGTTTGATGACGAAGGCGACGACGAAGTGCTCTCGTGCGGCGCCGGCGCAATCGCATGCAGCGATCGGCTTGCAGTTTGTTGTCGAGAGATCGGGAGTGCCACCCCAACTAGGCGCTTGACCGCTTGCATGTTACTAATCATGCCCAAGGCGAACACCATCCGGGTGGCCAAGTCAGTCCAGGACATGACCAGAATCATCTGGAATTCGTTCAGCGCGTTCATCAACCAGATGTCGTCAAACCACTTGATGCCGAAGAAGTCGTCCGATGAGGCATCGAAGTCCTTCCAGTACAAGTACACCAGCACGAACGGCACGATAATGGCAGACACCCAGTCGAGCAGAAAGTCGCACAGGAGGGCTGCGAAGTAGCGCTTGAAGTGGTTGTCGTAGAAAATCTGGTGCACGAAGACTGTGGACCAGCAGTTGAGCACAAGCAGCGCAACGTAGAAGCGGTTGAGTTCTGCTCGGGGGAGGAAGCGGCTCATTCGGTACGCTTGGATAGTCTGCAGTAGCGTCTCCACAACTTCACGGGCGAGAAGAACGAGCTCGAAGCACGGCCCGTAGACTCCCAGCAGTCCGTCCCGTGTGAATAACGCCGCGTAGATGCCGAACACGCCTCGCTTGAGTAGGTTGAGTACCCTCGCCGTGCCGTTCGCATCTGTCGTTTGCATGTATCGGTGCACCGGACCGCCGCTGAACGTGAGTTGCCGTTTTTTGATCGACAACACGATCATTTGTAAAATGAAGCCCGCGTGTATCGCTGCCACACTGGCGTGCACCAGCGCGAGCTTCCAGTAGCGCTCGGTCCCCATGCCCAAGGAGAAGAACGTGAGCCACCAGTCGAGCCCCGAGTGGGGCAGTATGCGATAGCAGTGCGCTGTAAACCCGAAGAACACGGCACCGATACCGTGGAAGAGGATGAACGCCACCCACAGCAGCAGCTTCACCGTTCGCTCCCATGCACCGAGAGAGACGTCCGATTCCTTGCCATCATTTCCCTTCACATGCGCAGCTGACGGTCCCGCCACTATGGCCGGCATTGTGTGGCTCTCAGGCCGACAAACGAAGAGCCTGGTGAAGTTGGAGCGAGCGAAACACCTTCGTTCAGCTGTGTGTGATGTGATCTCTGTCAGTGGCGAACCAGCGCCATGTCTATCTTGGTCGACGTTGAAGTGGCTGCAGCCCACAGTTTGCAAATGATCGGTTTCAAGAGGCTATTAGATGCCAAGAGTCTTCGTCAATTCGATCCATTTTGATCCATTTGCGGTGGTGAATCGATTGGATGGAGGGGGAGGAATGAGGAACGTCGCCTATTGCGCAGGGGTTTTGACTGCGTCTCGGTGCGCAGCGTGACAAGAGCCATCGACGCGTGCTCGGCGGGCCCATCGAGGCCTCCCTCCTGCATGGGAGTGAGGCTCTTGACCGGTCTGCGGAACGCCTGACCTCCCACTTTCCTTGCATGTTCTTCAATGGATGGCGTTCAAGCTGGCGAGGAGCGGGAGCGGGTTGCGGTACATGGCGGAGGGCGTACACGACACGGTACTCTTGAGGAACGCCCAGTTCGAAGGGGACGCGTCCATCAGGCGCGATCCGGTTCCTAGGCTCGACGACAGCACCGTGAAGGCGCTCGCTGCTCCCGAGAAGATCTTGGCGCGGTCGGCGCATTATGGCGAGTCCGCGACGGACACGTGCTCCGTGTAGAGGACGTCCCCTTGGTACGCGAGCCACAAATCTATCTATACCGGGCACGCAGAGATGCCGGTGATGTCAAAGTTCATAGACGTGATCGCCGGAGCCGTGACGTCGATCGGGAGGGAAGAGATGGCAGTGTTTCCCATGTGTAGGAACTCGAGCTTGGACAACTCGAACTCTTGCTTGCGCACGGTCGTGATTGTTTTTTGTTGTTGTTTTTTTTTGCCAGCAAGAGCACGCTCGGGTTCAGTCGGAGCAGCACGTCAGGCACGTGGGTGAATTGGCAGGTGTCCAGGCGGAGTACTGCTCCAGGTGACCATTTCAAGTCGAGGTCGTCCGGGAGATTGGCCAAGTTGGTGCGAATGAACGCCAAAATGGTGGCGTCTGCGGGAAATCAGCATACTGAAGCCCCATAGGCAGCACTCCGTCTGCAGTGTGGGCACGAATCACTCGCACGGTCGCAAGCCTCGAGTGGTGGTTGCTAGTGAGCGCTGCGTCTGAATCCCATTTGGCAATGGTGAAATTGTACATCCCCAACTCTGCCAAGCCGCGGAAGCTCCTGACAATCGGCGGCATCTCGAGTCCGGTGCAATGGGAGATCTGCAACTTCCTAATCGACGGGAAGTGGAACGTCTCAACTCGCTCGTGAAGCTCGGACGCCCCGCCGCCCATTTGCTCCCAATAGCAATTGAGCATGACAAAGCTGCAGGCGGGACACGAGATGCCCCACGGTCGGACTTGCATGATGCATTGCGGTATCTCTCGATTCGATTCGGCGAGCACGCGGAGGACGAGAGTGGCAAGCTCCCAAGCTACAAATCCGACGCGTATGAGTGTTCCCAAGCCTGGATGGCTTGACGAGCAGGCCCACGATGGGCAGCACAGCTAAGTGTGTTGGCGCGCGCCTGCGCTTATAATCATTCTTGCATAGATGATACGCATGGTGATGCGTTCGGCACTGACATCCCGCGCGTGTTGAAGTCGATCAAAGCGCATTCAATCAAGATCGGAATAAATGAGTGATAGCTGTGATGAGATAACAAGTCTTCATGATGCATCATCCGCATGATGGACCGTGGATCTATTGAGATGAATGGTGCAACCGATTGCAGCTGTGCCGATATTGATAAAGAATGCATCCCTCCCTCGTCAGCCACATTGCACAAGTTCGGACCAGCTGAGGTCTTTGGCGGCGACAGGACGCAGCAGCTTGAGATCGACGGCGTACTCGTTGTCTTCCACGACAATTTCCCGCGGAAGCAGCGTGATGTGGTCGGGGTATCGCGTCGACTGGTAGTACCCGAGCTGGCGAACGCGACCGCCGGCGACCCGCAGGTAGAAGAACACGATCGGGTCGCTCAGCAGCACGAGGTTCATGAAGGCGATATTACCTTCAACATCCGACCGACGGTCGTGCAGTGTCTCCATCTGGAACTGGATGTACCGGAACGTCGTGTAGTCCATCCGAGTGGCCGGGAACTTGGAGCTCTCCATAAACGCTTTCATCTTCCGCTGAACTGCTTTGGACTTCAAATTCTCCGCGCTCCGGAACCGCGGGGCGACAAGCGCAAGAACTGAAGAGGTGCGTGAGCGGTCAGCGTTCTCCGGCCGCACGCTGAAGTAGTCGTACGTCCAATGGACACAAAGACTGGTGGAAGGCCAGAGTACCCCTGCGGAGTATGGCACCGGTGTGTGCGTCTGCAAAAGCTCTGAAGGTAGCGGCATCTTGGGTGACACAAAGTGCCGGAGTGCGTGTAGCAGCAACGCTGCGGCGATCAAAGCGCCAGCAATGAGCCCAACCTCGCAGATAAAGTACTTGAGGTCGATCGTGATGCCGCCCATGGTTGTGTTACCGCTGCCTCGGTGAATCACGTTCTCCTGGTACTTGATCGTGGGCAGAGACTGTCGCTGTGAGGTGGCCACTTCGAATACATTCATGATCTCGGCGCTACGGAAATTGGTAGCACGAAACTGAGCCGTAATGGTCACACTCGAGAGAGCGCTCAGCAGGAACTCTGGGACGCCAAAGACACCCCGCACACGGTACCAGCCGATCCAGCGGCGCGTGACGCCGGTCTGCATCAACACATGAAGAAAGATACCGTATAGCCACACGTTGCGCATTTGGATCACCGCGAGTTGGATGAACTGGCGCGCGTTGAGGTCGAACACGCCGTTCTGTGAGATGAAGCGATTCTCGAGGATGTTGTACGACACAGGCGCGTCGATCAGGTGCGCGAATGCGTAGCAAAATATCGGGAACGGACTGCCGTACACGACACACTGCGTCGGTGCCTTGGCAAAGAGGTGGAACGCCTGCCGGAGCCTCGCTCGCACCGATAATGTCTCGACTCGCGATGATTTGTGTGCTTGGACGTAGTAACAGCTTAGAAGGAGCCCCATGACTCGGAGGTAGAAGTAAAACTGGCCCACCGAGCGCAGCACGGAGGTCGTGTAGTACCATTGACGTGCGTCCGTCAGCATTGAACCCGTTTCATAGCGGTAGTCGCTCAGCCAGATCGTTTCACAGTCTGTTGCAGACGAGCACTCTCGCGCACGAATTATGGTCGCAACATCTGAACGGCGGACGGCCACGGTGCTGAGACCGCCGCGAACGCTCTGAAGATCCTCATTGCTTTCGAGAAAAGTGAGGTCAACCGTGTGATTCGGGAACCGCTGCTGTACTTCCCGCACGCGCTCCATTGTGTGCACGTAAATGAGTCCAACAGCCTTGCAGACTTCGTCAGAATCTGGACAGGAGCGTCGAAAGTCGATCCACTGGTCACTGCAGAAGTTGGGCCGCGTACCACGAGAGAAACATATCTCGCGCGGACGATCAACAATGGTGGCAAGCAGGTCATTGGAGTAGTAGAGTGCCTGGTTGGAGCGCCAGTTGTGGCTGAGAAAGAGCTCTGGGAGCAGGAAGTTGTGGATGCGATCCCGGTAGAATCCATCCGAACGCACCGCCACCGCAATCGGCTCCAGTTCTCCACGGCTTCTTGTACTCGCAACTTCGGTGCCTGCGGCGGCAGACGCAAGCGAATCGATCATGGCAAACACCGTATCTCCACTGAGCCTCAAGCCGGGGCACTCCTCACGGTAGAGCAAGCAGTCCGGGAACGTCGACAGGTTGAAGTGCTTGGCGAATGAGCGCCAACTGTACGAGGTGCTGTCGAGTTTGTAGCTCCATACACGCGCCGACGTGCTCGCAATGTCAGCCTTCAGGATCTCAACGATCGAGTAGTTCCATGGTGTCCCGAAGAAGTTGAAAGTGTCGGGATCAATGGGAGGGTAAAGCTGACTCATGTATTTGTAGCCGAGTCCAGAGCGCGGGATGTCCGAGCAGACGAGCGCGAGCGAGATCAGATTGAGGACGAAGCGCGACCAGGACGCAGGCAAGTCGCGCTTGAACACTCGCATGCGGCTCGCGCGTTTCTGCTTGTGCGTCGCATCGATCAGCAAGCCGATCTCGACGTCGGCTGCCGACGCCACGCTGCTGGGTGGTGGCATGGTCAGCCAAGGGCAGGGAGAGTGCGCAGACCAGAGTGAATCTGGCAGTGATGAAACCAGCCACAGGATGCCCAGACAAACAGCGTGCTGTGAAGTGAAACACAGGATCTGAACCTTCACCTCTGGTACTTTTAGAACTGTTGACAGCTGACCAAGCGACACAGCCGCACTAAATTTAGGCGGTTCAACCCCAGGAGTCGTTGAATGGAGCGAGTGTCAAGGTTGGAAGGAATGAATCAAGTTCACAGGGACGGAAATAGATGATCAGACAGTCAAGACGGCCAGCAAGGAGCAGTTGGAGCTGTGCCGTTCACTGACAAACATAGCTTTTCCCGATCGACCATGGAACATCAGGAGTTTGAGCAACGGCGGCAGGTTGATGCGGTGACACATCAGTGATGTGCCATCACATCCCAAAGTCGACGCCTCAACATGAGGGCACGTGCCTCGATCCAGTGTCAATGATCTTACCAATGATCCCTCCAGCTCGGCGCATAATCTCTCGCCACGTTTCTGCCGCGCGTATTACTCTCGAGCCCTCAATCGCGTCGTCATTCTGGCGCCAGCCGCATGCATTCAGTCTGCCAGCCATAGTGCCTGCAATGCCTTCCAGTCCGTCTTCCGCACGACTCGCCCATCGGTCAACTAACGGGAAGTGGGAGCGCATTCTGCAATTGCTTCTGCAGTGTGCAGCCGCCTCGCGTTTCAATTCAACTCGTATCAACCCCGTGGCAAGCATGAGCTCCCCTCCGACGCAGCGCCGCGGCCCGTGGGGCAACGGCCCTCGACCGAGCCGCGAGGAGATGCAGCGCCGAGAAGAGGAGACGTACGAGCAGCATTCCAGTCGTTCGAGCCTCAACGCTCGAGGATTCTTACCCGTTGGTGCTGTTCAGGTCTGCTCTGTGTCTCGAGTACGTCAAAGCCAACGCCGAGCGCGGCAACCCGGCGTCCGTGCTGGAAACCATCGAAGAGTTTACCAAGACGCGCCACATGATGAACATCGGACCCGTGAAGGGGGCCATCATCGACGAAGAGATCCGCAAGAAGCAGCCCGCCGTCATGGCTGAACTTGGAGGTTTCACGGGCTATAGCGCCGTGCGGTTCGCGAGTCTGCAGCGCGAGGTAATGGCTGAGAAGGAGAGCCACTACTACTCGTTCGAGTTCAGTCCCGTGTATGCCGCGCGCATCCGCGAGGTACGCAGCGGGCATACCGATCTCGTTGCTGACATGGACGCTGACGACGGTTCTTCTTTGCGACTCGGTCGCTAGATGGTGGCGATTGCTGGTCTGTCGAACCAGGTAACCGTGTTTGACGGGCCGTTCTCCGAGCGCTACCACGAGCTGGACGGCAAGACGGTCGACGTACGTGCTCAGCTCGATCGCTTCAATCTTCCTTCGCATGTCGACTGACACTTGTTCTTTCCTTCTGGCAGATTTACTTCATCGACCACGAAAAGACCGTGTACCTGTCGGACGCGAAGCTCATCTTGGGCAGCAGCACGCTCGCGCCGGGCTCCGTTCTCGCTGCCGACAACGTCGTCATGCCCGGCGCACCCGATTACCTCGAATTCATTGAGAACCATCCGCAGTTCTCGACCGTGCGGCACACCGTGCGCTTTGGGCCGGAGAACAAACTCCTCCCGGACATCTCTGTCGCCACGTTCTCCGGCTGAGCATGTGCCATGGTGTCGGGTCATGGCACAAAACCTTGGAGTTTCATGGGAAGAATATACGCAGCGCGCTCGCTTCGTTTGCCTTTGTTGGGTCTTTCAGCCCTCGCTTCAAGCTACTATCGACCATGGGAAGGCTCAAACACCGTGTCCACTGGACAGAGTCCATCGCAGGCTTGCTTCCATCTAAAGATCCTCGGCAACGGTCGGTCACTAAGACATCTGAGCTCACAATGGACTGAATCCCGGAGATCGAGTTGAGTAGCTCGGCGGGTGGCTCGTGCGACTGCTGAAGACACTCCAAGTGCTGGTTGGCTGCAATGTGTGGTGAGTGCGACACAAGGCGCCGAACGTCAGCTGCAGTTTATTGCTCCTTGTATTTGTTGTGTGCGTGACACTCGGGGTTTGGATGTGAACAACTTGAGGCTAGAGCAGATCAAGCTCACATCCTTGCTCGGCCGCCGCAAGTCGGAGCCGACATGGCAACAATGGTTGCGCTCCATTTGTTGCCCGCCTTGGCTCGGGTGCCACATGGCTTGTCCAGCACCAACGTTCTCATGCAGTTGTAAACATATAACTGAATCAAGCTATGGGTTACACGGTACATCAGCGACGCTGTGTCTTCGCGTAACCCAATCATCAGTGTGGGCAATCCATGACAACGATGGCGGCCGAGGAGGAGGAGAATGGCGACGACCTGAACGTCGTGGGCGCCCTGTTCGCGCAGAACGGCGAGGACAACAGCTACGACCCCGAGGACTTCGTGCAGGAGATCGCGGTCGACTCCGCCACGCGCTTCCGCATCTCGGTGGCCGAGGACGACGGCAGCATGCCCGGCGCGCTCTTTGCCTGCGCCATTTGGAACGGAGCGGTTCGAATGTCTTGCCGTTCTTCGTCACGAGCCATGATGGAGCCCCGCACTAACTGTTGGTGCCCATGTATCCCATTCAACCGCTCTCGCTTATGTGAAGCGTTTCATTGCCAAACACTTTTCAGCGCACCCGTCGGTCGTGGCTGGCAAGACGGTGGTCGAGTTTGGCGCGGCGTCGTAAGTCCCTGCGTGACCCCACAGCTCGACCACTGCCTTCTTGATTCTCACAATGTAGTCGCTCGCCGCCTCAGGGCGCTTCCCTCGCTAGCAGCGCTGCACGTCGGCGCGAAAGCGGCTGTTATGACAGGTGAGAGGCCAAGTCACGGTGGCCACACACACGGACTCCATCGTTCCGGCTCTGACGCTGAGTTGAGATCTGTAGACTACCCGAGCGAGCAGCTTCTTGAGAACATTCATCGAAACGTTGCGCGTAACGAGAAGCTTCTTGGAGACGGGAACGCCGTCGTACTCGGCCACCTCTGGGGATCCTCCACCGTCGACGTGGTCGGCTGCCTGGCGCCGTTCCAGAGCGAGAACCAGGCGCCGCCCCAGTTCGACGTGGCGGTGGTCGCTGAGTGTTTGTGGCTGCACCACCTTCATATGGATCTCCTACGGTCCATCCACGCATGTCTGAAGGATGGTGGCGAGGTATGTGAAGCGCGTCTTGCGGTGATGGTGCTTCGCACATCTGCTAACGACGATTGTGGCATCATCGCTAGGCCTACGTGAGCTTTGCGCACCACGTTCCTGGTCACGAGCAAAACGACTTGTCGTTCTTTGAAAAGGCAAAGAAGCAGTTCGGGTTCCAAGTCGAGTACCTCGACACGCTGACCGCGCCGCACTTGTTCAGCCCCGAGAAAATGGTGGAGCAATACTTGTACAGACTCACGAAGCATGCTCAGGCGCCGACAACTGGTGCGTAGCTAATGGCCAGAGTAGAGAGGAAGACACCGGATAAGATTGAATGAAGACAAGATTGAAGCGCGCTTGTGAAATCACCACTGCCCTAGAGCTGCTTGCGAGCCACGCAATGCACGAAATACGCCTAGGCCTCAACGTCCACGATCTGCCGAAGGAAGAAATGCTGATGCGACGCTTCTGGGGTATAGTATCACGTCTATCGCTTCCTCTTCGTGGGAGCCCAGAATGCCTCAATCGTGGCATGGTATCGTAGACAACGGACGGTGATAAGCGTTAGTGTTCACTCCGATGGTAGGATCACTCCGCTAGCTCCAACTGTATTCGAGGCTTGATTATTGAGCATTGCGTGCCGGCATGAGTACCAACGCTCTTCAAGTCGGCTTGGTGGTTGTGTCGAGGGCACGCCTCACCGTGTCCCTCAACTTGAGCTCTCGACTTGGTCGGCTGATTGGGAATGGTGATTGGGTCCAGTCCAGGATATTATTCCCCTAAGACGTGCTTGATGGCGCCTGTTGTCGTGAAAGAGTGGATTAGAAAATGAAACACTGCGAATCCTACTGGTCTCCCTATGCTTCGGCGATGTGAACGTGAGTGGCTATGTCTCCCTGCAACGCATGGCTACCGGTCTTTCCACTCACGTATTCTTGTTTCGGCTGCTTCAATGGTTGTCCCGCCTGAACACCATCAGCCTGCTTGCGCCGAGCTTCCCTTTCAGGTCGCTCCTCAGCAGCTCCAGCATGTTCCTCGCGGCGTTGACGTCTCGGTTCCAGAAGTTTGCCTTGCATCGACTGTTGGTACAGCGCAA
>JAADYH010000157.1:0-33087 GCA_023338125.1 Phytopythium aichiense
CTTTGTCGCCGGCGTCAAGACCGACAGCACGATCGGGTGCACCACGTCGAGCATCATGTGCAAGAAGTACGCGCACCTGTCGACGACGGAGCTGACAACCAACTACAAGAATGTCATGGCCGAGGCGCTCGGGTCGCTGCCGACCAACGGCGACATCCCGCTCGTGCTAGGGTCCTTAAGCGGCGTGTACGGCGCGTCCGCGCAACCGCACCAGACCGCGGCGCTCGACTACCTCATCGACTTCGCCGCGTCCATCCAGGGCGGGTTCTTCTGGGCACTCAACCCCGACACGGAGTTCTACCTGGAAGACACGGCGAACGGCAAGAAGGACTCAGCCGCATGCCGTCGTCCGAGATCCCGTGCTACGGAGGGACCGACGACAGGGAGGACGGCAGCAACGGCGCCTCGTCCGTCTTGACCTCGCCGCTCGTCTCGCTGGCCGCCACGCTCGCCACGACCGTCGCGCTCGGCGTCATGGTGGCGCTCTGATGGGCGATGACATTGACGAGGACGCGGGCACGTCGTGACGTCTTGCACGTCGCCAGCAGGAAATTATAAGAGGCCATGTATTTTATTTCGACGTTATCTGTGTTTTGTCTTTTTCTGAAAATGGACAGTGCAATAATGAGTTTCATATACAATGAAATCCATATTACCAGTTCAACTGTCACTGTTTTCAAAATGTTTCAAAACAGTAACATTTCTTCTGGATGATTTGTCACTGTTTTGAAATGATTTTAAAACAGTGACTGCTCTTCTGGATTTTTCTCTTTTAGGTTCTTTATTTGTGGCGAATGCCTGGCGGAAAAGACTTGATTTGAGTAAAGGGACAGCGGACCGCCACAAATCACGTTTTTATAATGCTTTTTAAATTAAAAACATTATAATAACGTCGATCGAATGAAATGTGCGAGGTTGGGGTTGGGTGGCAGCGCTTAAACCCGATACAGTGCCATGTCCCTCTTTTCCATTCAAAAACACCCCGCGAGGACTCCACCGACGCCGCGTTCCTCGTGAGAAAACGCGCGAACGGCGGCAGGCGACGGCGGGAAAGCAAGGAACAGCAGCGCGAGCAGCACAGCGGGGAGCATGGCGGGGACCAATGCGGCCGAGATCGAGCGCATCGTGGACCGCAAGCTGATCAAGTCGCGTGTGCACTACCTGGTGGTGTGGCGCGGCTTCGGCGAGGAGAACAACACGTGGTGCGTCTGTCGGGTCTAAGCGAGAAAGAGGAGGGAGGGAGAGAGGAGGGACGGACGGACGAACGGACGGCTGACGGCTTGTGGACGGCAGGGAGAGCCGCATGGACCTCATGGCGGACGGATACTCGGCGGTGATCAAGCGCTTCGAGGACGGTGGGTGGCTTGCGTCTCCGCCCGTCGAGTAGCAGGCTGATGGAGTGGGATGGCTGACGGCGATCTACTCCTGACTAACTGCCGAGCAGAGCGCAAGAAGGCGGACGGTGGCAGCAGCAGCGGCGCGTCGACGCCCACGCGCGGACGCAGCCGCAGCCGCAGCCCCGGGCGGGCGGCCGCGACGCCCAAGAGTCCGCGCAGCCGGAGCAAGAGCGGTCGTGGGCCTGGCCGTCCGCGCGGGCGGTCGCGCAGCGCGTCAGTCGGTCGGAAGGCCAAGTCGGCGTCGCCCGAGAAGAAGAAGGACAACCAGGAGGAGAGCAAGCTCAAGGAGGAGGAGTCCGTGCGGCGGTCGGGCCGCCACGCCAGCTCGACGAGCAAGGAGCAGCCGGAGGAGGAGACCGTGATGACCGAGACGACGACGACCCAGTTCGTGTCGCGGCTTGAGGCGGCGGGCGAGAGGAAGACGGAGGAGGAGGACGACGACGCGCTGCTGCTGCGCTCCACACTGGCGGTGCTGTCCACACCCGTTGTGCGCGAGCAGTCGGCTGTGGAGACCAAGGTGACGACGACGACGACGACGACCAAGACCGTGTCGCTGGCTTACGAGGACGCCGAGGAGTCGGTGCAGAGCGCCAAGACGTTCCAGGAGGAGGAGGAGGTCGTGCTGCTTCCGGCCAACGCCCCGGCGGTCGGCGCTGCTCGCGGCGGCGTGGCGGACTTGGTGGCCAAGCTGACGGAGAGCGGGTGGTTCGTGTCGTTCATGAGCGTTGCGGCGGTGGTCGGGTCGCTGGTGGCGAGCCAGCTGCTTCCCCGCGAGGACGCGGCGGACGCGACGGAGCTCTGGCGGCGATGGCTGCCGTTCCTGACGCCCGTTGTGGCGCTGCTGCTCTTCTTCCACCAGCGAGACACGCGCGCGTCGGCCAAGTGGGTCGCCATCGCGCTCGCCTGGCGCTGCGCCGCCGAGATGCTGGTGCTGATCGGCGCGACGCCTGACGAGTTCCACACGCTCGCGCTCTGGTCGGGCGGCATCGCCAACTCGGCGCTCGCGGTCGCGTTCGCGACCGGCGCGCGGTACGGCGAATTCGCCCAGTCCAAGGCGTCCGTGCTGCTCCTGTTCGTCGGTGCCGCTGCGCTGTTCCTCGCCGACAGGTACGACCCGATGCGTGGTGATCTTGCTTCTTGTGCTCGAGGTGCTGACCGTGGCCTCCATCTCTCCAGCTGGGTCGTCGCGACGGAGAACCCGACGCTCGAGTCGCGCGTCATCCTCATGTCGCTCGCCGTGCTCGCCATCTCGCTGTCGCCCGTGCTGGCGACGCCGGCCGACGACGAGGACTGAAGTGAAGACTCCTGCCTGCCTGGCGGAGAGCGAGCACGTCTCCCGCTCGCGCGCTCGCCCGAGAGACGGCTGTGTTTTATTTTCCCGCTTTCTTGTTGTAGTTGCCGCCCGCAGAGGCCATGCGACGCTGCGCTGCATGGGCTCGCGAGATCGGGCCGGCTGTAGGGTAGCAATAGGAACGAATCGCTTTCACTTCTCGTCCGGCTTCTCTTCTGGCTGTACGCATCGATCGACGCGGGGGGTGAAACGATTGAACGCAACAGACCACGAGGGGGACAAGGAAGGCAATGGATTGGGCGAGAAGGGCATGTCAAAGGGGGCTTACCGACGGTCAAGACGCCTGCTTCACGCGTCGACCGCCAGGTGCAGCGTCTTGACAAACAGCGGCAGCGCGCGCGCGCTCACGACCGACTCGGCGTCCTGCTCGTCGCGCACGAGCACCTCCAGCAGCGCCGGCGACGCGTACACGCCGTGGCGAGTCGACGCCTTGGTCTTGGGCTTGATGCTCGCCTTGATCTGCGCGCGGCGCTTGTGCGCGGCGGTGAACAGCAGCGTCCGGCGCATCTGCTCCGCGAGCGTCTCCTCGTTCATGCCCGTCTCCGCCTCGGCCAGCATGGCAACCCACAGCTCCTGGTCGTCTTGGAGACAGCAGCGCCAGACTTCGGCGACCGCCGCGTCGCACTCGTCGAGCCGGGTAGCAGGGTCCGTCACCAGCGTCTCAAGCGCATCAAGCGTCATGAGGAAAAGGCTCGTGCTGCGTATCAGACAAGAAAGGATCGATCAGACGAGGGATTGTAAGCATGCGAGGATCAACACACGTCGACGTACCGAAGTGGATCGTCTTTGGCGACCGAGAGGCTCGCTTCGAGACAGGCATGCACCAATCCCTCGGGCGACAGCGGCTGCGCGTCCACCGCGAGCTGGAGCGGCAGCTGGAGCAGGATTTCCTGAATCTTGCCGCGCTTGAGCTGTAGCAGGAGCACCATCCAATCATTAATCCACTCCCGATACCAATCCATCGCAACACTATGACAGGAAGCGTACCTCGCGGTCAATATGCTCCATGGTGGACTCCTTCGTGGGGGACGTCGCACTAGGCGCGGCGAGCGCCGCGATCTTGGCGATACTAGTCATCGTCTTGCGATCCGCAAGCGACCATTGCTCGTTCACGGCTTCTCGCAGCGCCAGCGTTGCCGCGTGGTCGAACCGCTCTAGGGAGATCGCGGTCGTCCAGCGGTACTTGGCGAGAGCCTCGCGCTCCTTCATGAAGGCGTGCAGGGAGCCGGCAAAGAGCGACGAGTTGGCCAGCAAATACGAAAACATGGTAGTCGAAGTCGGCGGCGTCGTGGGCGTCAGGGCAAAAGCCCCCGTGCTGCTGCTGCTGCTGCTTGCTCCCGCCTCTTCTTGCGCGCTGTCGTCTTCCGGGTGCTTCGACCACGGGTTCACCACTTCGCCAGCATACCACCGATAGACGAATTCGTCGAACGACTCAAACGTGGAGCAGTACGACTCCAAACGCTTGAGCGCCACACTCTTGGGGGCCTTCCCGAGGATGTAGTCGAGTTGCAACAGATTGGCGCGGTCCTCGACGTAAGCGAGGAAAACCATGCCCTCGTAATAGTTGTAGGCCTCACACAGACGCACGCAGTGAGCAAACAGCTCCGAGCGCTGCCTCGCGACCGCACTGCCTTCTTCAAAGCCGGTAATCCCACCGAGCTCCACGCCAATGCCACTGCCCAGCCTGCTGCTTGAGCTGGGCGACGACAAGGTGGCGGACGCCATCGTTGACACATACACAAGAGGGTTGAGCACCGCGCGCTTGGCAAACTCCATCTCGTTGCGCAGATCGTCCGAGTCGCCCAAGCGGGCGTAGCTGTCGAGCAGCGCGCCTCCAATTGTTCGGATTTGATCCGTCATCTCGAAAATATCGCTCGCTGGCCACCGCACGCGCTTTTCCGAGACCGAGAGGGACGATGCTGTTGACGTCGTCGAGTACCCAACCAGCTGGGACAGCCGCGTCACATGGTTCACGAGGACCTCACGGACCTGCCGAGCACCGAAGGCCCAGCCACCAGTCGAAGAAAATACTTGCTTGTCATCAGCAGGTGGCGCCCGGATCAGTCGGAGAATGGCGTAGCCGCTCTCCAGCAGCGCATGCAAGTACGTTGGGTCGCTATCGCCAATCGACGATGCGAGGGCGTCAAGTTCGTGGTCCAGCACTTGAAACAGCTCCGGCAGCTTACTCACTTCGCAGTAGAACACATCGAATGCGTTGTAGCCAGCAAGCTGCAGCTGCTCGCGATGGTGACCACGGCGTTCCACGGTCGCTTCAATTGCGTGAAGCAAGAACTGGCCCGTCAAACGCCGCTGGATGCGCTCGGCTTCGGTTGCAGGCGGTGTAGCGTCGTCTTCATCGAGCCCTTCACGAGCCGGGGTCGTGCTAGTAGAGGTAGTTGTCAAAATAGACGCCTGCAGCTTACTCAGAGCAGTCGCGGCGCGCAGCTTCTCTTCGTTCTCCATCAAGTGGCGCTTCAACTCGGGAGATTTCTCGAGGTAGGACCAGACAGGTTCACACCGCCGCTCCAGGAAGCGCATCAGCTCAACATGACGCGTGCGCTTCTCTTCCAGTTGATACTTGACGAGTTTTGGCGTCACAACAGCCAGCTCCGACGCGTACTGGAGGTGATCCCGTTGCTCGATCGTGTCGTTCTTCCCCCAGCGCAAGCCTGACGACGGCCGAGCATCCAGGATCTGCATGTCCAAAGCGATCACGGCTTGCGCGACCGTGCTCACATCCTGGCTGTTCACGCGCAGCGGAGACGTCGCGAGCGGGTCGCGCTGGAAGTGAGCAAGCAGCACACCGACGTACTCTTCGACGTCAAGATGCTCGGGCACAAAATGCGACGAAAGGTCGGACGCGGCAACACCGTTGGACTTCTGGGCTCCAACTCGCTTCGCCCGAAGTCTAGAAGCAGGCGACGCTCGGTCAACGCGCTGCATGTTCGATGCCGTCGCGACGCAAAGCGACCCCGAGAGAGATTGGCCGGCGCCTCCAGTTTCCAGCAGCAGGAAAGACAGCGAGCCCTTGACAGCTCCAGCAGCATTCGCCGCGCTACTGCCGTGCCTTGCGTCGTTCGCGATCTGGCCGACCTCATCAACACGCGCGCCGAACGCGAAAGTTGACTGCTGGTGCTGGATGCCCTGGAGCGAGAACGCCGCTGAGCGGACGCTCGACTGCCGCGCACGCTCAGGATGGGGCAGCAGGATCGTGGATACCTGGATAGGCGACGCCGCTGGCCACACCAAGTAGAGAGCGTTGCTCGTGATCGAGAAGCTCTCCACATTGAAGAAACGGCTGGTGCGCTGGCTGTTGACTGGTTGGTCCTCCGAGAACACGGGCTCGTAGTCCAGCACGCACGCCCACTCCGGCTCAGGTGGTCCGTCGTTCATTGCAAACTGGAACAGCACGTACTTGACTCGTGGGAGCGCGGCGTCCTCGCTCGTCTCCGTATCCATGGCTGTGTCTGCGTCCACCGCTTTGTCTTTCGGCGCGCAAACAAACGCGACTAACAGCGACAGTCGCGCCTCATTCACGTACGGCACCGTGACGACGGAGATCTTGCCGAGGTGGAATCGCGGGAAAGTGTCGCTGAAGTACGCGAGAGCCACGCGACTCGCGTCAAACGTCCATGTCGTCACGTACGAGCAGTCCAGCACATCTCCCGTGCTAAATTGCCGGCGTTCCACCACGCCGTTGGTGTACAGCACGACGAGGTCAGCCTTGGCGTCGTCGCCGTCGCCGTTCGCGGCTTGCTCACTTCCCACCGCCGACGGCACCGCCTTGGCGTACTGAATGGGCTGCTGAGGGTCCACCTCGCCCGCGACACTTCCGCCGCTGCCGATCAACCCTCCGATTCCGCTGCCGGTTCCCGAGGCACTGCTTCTGGACGTGGCACCCGAGGAGAAGAAGAAGCTCGCGACGGACTTAGTCAAGCCCGCGAGTAGGCCTGGCTGCTGCTTCTCAAACGCGCGCACACGCAGGCGTCGGTCGTCCATGGCGACCTCCCATACGCTGCCCTGGTTGCTCCAGCACACGACGCCCAAGGTGGCCGCATTGGCCGAGTCGTCGGCGTCCTCGTCGTCGATCTCGTCCGTGTCCTGGCGTCCGACGACCGCGTCCGCGTGGGTCATCACGACCTCGTACGGCTGCAGTGGGATCTGAACGCTCAGCGGGATGCTGTCGTACGGCAGCTCAATGTCCTCCCAGAAGAGCACGCTGCCGCTGCGGCCGACCATGAGCAGCGACAGGCTCTGGCCGTACAGCGGCAGCAGGAACGGCTGCAGCACTTCGTCGCGCTCCAGCTCGTCGGGCAGCGGAAGCGACACGACCTGCCGCTGCTCCGGCCGCCACAACAGCACCTTGGTCCGCAGTACGAAGACGTACACGCGCACGGCCTGCGCGCCGCTGCGGTGGCGCGCCGAGGGCACCCGCGCGCGGCAAGACACGACTAGCGGCTGCGCGTACCGGCTTCCGGCGTCGCTGACCATGGTCGGCCACTCCTTGCGCAGTTGCTCGCTCACGACGGCAGGTAGCGCGTCCGCCTGCTCGATCGCGCACTCTGGCGAGTCCAGCAGCAGCCGGCCGCGTCGCGCCGCGCCGTCACTGGCGGCCGCGAGCGCCGCGGACGCCGAGTAAGGCGCCATGGAGAGTCGCTGGCGCTTGGTGGCGCCCAGCAGATCCTCCGCGCGCGGGCTCAGCAGCCCCGTGCTGCGCTTGGCCGGCACCTCCGCCGACTTGCGCGCGCGGAACATGGTCGGCAGCGACGGGGACGGCCGAGACGAAGAAGATGGAGGCGGTGGCAGGTACAGGAGCGCGGTGGCTTCTCCTGCTTGTGCTCTGGGCGGTTGCGCGGGGGCGGCAAGTGTCGCTCGCGGACGTCCGCCGGGGCCGTGCGCGCGTCCTTTCTTGGCCTCGAGGCGTCCGAGTTGGTGGTGTTGCCTCGATCGGGCGGCGGGTTGTTTGGGCGGGACAGAGGGAGGTTTCGTTTGAGTGACAAGAGGTGGTGATTGAACCACTTCAGTGACATTGACGAACGAACACCATGGCGACAGATCGCGAAACATATTCTTGACAAACGTATATGTTGCGTTTTGTATGGCTACGAAGTGGTGCAACCCGTTATGGTCGCGCACCACTGCTTCACACCCGCATTGAAGCTGTCGATCGCCAAGCGCCGACAAGCAATGGCACACTCTTCGTTCCTCTTCGTTCCTCGACGGGCGAGGGCTGCGTCGAGTTTGGAACCACGCCGTCGCGCTCATAAATACAAACTCGGTGGGTGGAGGCATACCAGGTGGGGGCTGGTTTCCGAATCAAATAATCCTCTTAGAACCCGAGCGTCGCGCGCGAGTTGCGGTTCGCGATCTCCATTGACGCGGGCGACGTCATGTTCTCGCCGCTGCCGGTCGAGCTAATGCTTTCCTGGTGGCCCGGCGCCTTCTGCTCTGTCGACCCTCGGTTCGGAGCTTGCTGCATGAACAACGCGTGAGCCTGTTGGAGCGCAGCCACCCAGCGCAGCATGTCCTCTCGGTTCTTGGCACCCATGCGGGTCTGGTGCGTCGCCGAGCAAATCATAAACTCGTTCGGCTTGCCCACCTCCTTGCCGTACACGATCTCCAGCGACGGAATGTTCAGCGGGATGGCGCCGCGCGGCTCTCGGTCGCCCTTGCGCTTGTAGTAACGGAGGCACCCGACAGGGTCAATTGTGCACCACCGTTCCCGAATGCCACGCAACGACATGTTGCCAAACATGCCCTTCTCGTTCGAGTGGGTCGGGTGCTTCAGCAGCAAGCCGCTAACCGACGGCAGTGACCCCTCTTTGACTGGAGCGGATGGCTGGTACGACTCCACCGATTGGGGCACCGAGGCCATCGACGCGCTGCTGCTGCTGCGGCTGAAACGCGGCATCTCGAATTGCTCCGATGAGCCGCGGCCCAGCGACGGACGCCCCATCATCGACGATCGGAAATCGTTCGCTGAGATCGAAGGACGCACGTACGTGTCTTTCGTCTTGGCCGACACATTTAGCGTCTGGTTGGTCAGCCCCTCGAACTCGTCTTGCACCACCTTCATCTCGTTCTTCAGCTGTAGGCGCCGCGTGCGAAGCTCCTCCATCCGCCCCTCGTTGCGCTCTGATGCTGCTTTGGCAAGCTGCTGCACAGTATCGTGGAGCTGTGCCTGCAGTCTTGTCAGCTTGTTCTGGAGTCGGGTCGACTCGGACGCCCGCTCCTGGGGCGCCAAATCGATATTCACCGCCTCGATCGCAGTATCCTCGTCCAGGATACTCGGACCGTAGTCCGTCACGCCGCGGTTGATATCAGAGAACAAATTGAGCTCGTTCTCCATTCGCTGCATCTCATCCAGCGCGTTCTTCAAATCATCCTTGAGCGCCGCTCGCCGGAACGCCAGGTTCTCCGCTTGTTGGGTGTCGCCACTGCTCGTCGCCTTCGCAATGCCAGCGACAGTTTCGCGCAAGTTCTTGCGGAACAGAGCGATCTTGTTCTCCAAGAAGACGAGCTGAGGTGGCCGATGACCGCTGATCATGTCGTCTTCACGCTTTGAGGCAGCAGCAGCAACCGCCATTTGCTTTCGGATCTGCGCGATTTCCGACTCCACGAACTTGGATCGCTCTTCCTCCATCTCGAGCTCTTCCTGGAAGTGGTCGCGCTGGCTCTTGATCTTCTCCAGCAAGCGCTCGCGAGCATCTTCCGCACGAGTGTCGATCGAGCCTCGCTGCACCATCGAGCCCAGGAAGGCCTGCGAAAAGAACTTGATCTCGAACTCGCCACTCTCGATGTCGAAGTCGGCGTATTGGTCGAGCTCCTTCTGGACCTCATCCAGGGCTTCTTCAATCGTGACACGCTCGTTCCGCAGTTCTTCGTTCTCGGCGATGATCTCGGCAATCTCCTTGTCCAGCTCAACATTCCTGGCAGCAAGCTCCGCGCTCTTGACTACTTCAGGGGACTCGATTTCGCCAGCCTCTTGACGCTTGAGCTGCTCGATCATCTCTCGCAGCTGTTCTGCCTCCTGGATCAGGTCTTCGCGCTCCTTCTCAAGCCCTTCGTGATATGACTCCATTTCCTCGATCGTGGACGCCAGCATTTTGCACTTCCGGTCCATCTCCAGCGCTTTCTTCACCATCCGCTTCTTGGACACGCCCCAGACCTCCTCGTGGAGCTCGTGGGCAACCAGGATACGAAAGTATTCCAGCTGCAGATTGCTCTGCATTTTTCTGGCCGCGCGTGCTTCAATCGCTTCCTGCGACTCCTCTTCTGGCGGTTCCTCTTTGACGCGTCCCTGTGCCAAGTCAGGACGAAACACCACAAGGTCAAATCACCACCTTGTCCATTGACACCAAACCGGACACCAATACGCACCACAATCCCTTTGGAGACATCCGCAAACTTAATGCGAACAGGCCGCGTCATCCGACTTAGAAGCTCGAGCACTTCAGAGTATGTGTAGCCAGTCAACGGGATCCCGTTCATCATAGTCATGCGCATTCCGACTTGGAGGCGCCTAGCTCGATCCATGCAGAGAATACTCGTCAGTGAGCCTGCCAACACGAAATTTGCGCGTGGCATGCACTTACTTTTCAGGCTTGACGCTCCAGTTGTAAATTTCTGCTGGACTCGCCATCCCATTCGGAAGCTTGAGCACAAATCGAGAGAAAGAGTTAG
The DNA here is from genome assembly GCA_023338125.1 of Phytopythium aichiense. Classification (NCBI taxonomy): domain Eukaryota; phylum Oomycota; class Peronosporomycetes; order Pythiales; family Pythiaceae; genus Phytopythium; species Phytopythium aichiense. Next base: position 10,432 of record JAADYH010000157.1, read on the forward strand.
CGAGTCCAAGCACTCATACATCAGCTCTCTCCATGCGGTGCCATACCTTGTAGATTTCTGCAATGTGAACTTGTACGTCGGTGAACTCTGTCCCAGGCAGCCCGGCGATTTGCTTCAAGTTCAGACCGAGCCGACCAGGTCCGAAGTTCACCTCAATCTCGTGGATCCAATTGTACGTGACACCTACGCAGCAGGGGAGCATGTCAGCGCGCTAAAGACGCACTTCTCCCGTGAGGACATCACCATTTCGCCAGACGAACCTGACTTCATCGGAGGCCGGAGCCATTGGGTATGACCGTACGGTGATACGTAGTACGTCTTGCCGCCGTTCGTCTTGGATTCCCGTGTCGTCCAGCCCTTCGGGAGCACCAGGATCTCGCCTGACTCGAGCATCTCGGCCGACTCGCAGGGCAGTCTGCGCACCATCATGCCGCCAGGTCAGTAAGGCATTCGCACCACAAAGCTAATCAGATATGACGAACGCACTTGTCTCGAATGCGCGCGAGAAGCTGCTCCACTTTCTCGTCCGTCGGCGCCGTTTTCGGGCTGTCCGACGACTCGGTCACCTCCTTGATGGTCGCGTGCTCGCCACTGCCATCCTCCCCCTGCTCCATCGTTGCCTTTTCTTTCTCCGCGCCGTCGTCCGCCTCGATCGGAAGCTCACTGGCATCGTCGTTGGTCTCCGTGTCCGTCTCGCCGTCGGCTTGGTCCTGCGGCAAGGATTCCCCCGCCGCGCCATCCTCACCAACGCGGTCTGCCGCTGCCGAAGGCGACGTCATGTCGATCGTCGCGTGGATGGTGCCCTCTGGCGTCGCGACCACGTCGTTCGCCAATAAGTACTTGGCGCCACCCAGCGCGATCGGGACATGTCCGTTCTCGCTCGCTTCTTCGGGCGGTAAGACCAGCGGCGCCGGGACACTCGGGTGCTCGCTGCTCTCCTCCGCGACCGCGTCCGTCGCCACTTCCACTTGTTCAGCCGCCTTCTCACTCGCCGGCTCCTCCTCCTCCTGAGAAAGGCGCTCGCCTTCTCCGCCCTCGCTGACCGCCGGGGAGCCCTCATCGGGCGTGGCGACCGCCGCCGGGGAGCCCTCCAGCACCGCGGCGTCCTCCTGCGGCTTGGGCGCCGGCGTAGCGCCCGCGCTCGCCTCCGCCGCCGCCTCCATGCTCTCGCGTCAACCGGGAGGGAGGGGGGCGAGGCCGCGAGATTCCTTTCACTTGTTGCGCTTCCTTGCTCGAGGAACCTCAACTCGGAATTGCGTCGATCGAGGTTTTAATACGGTGAAAAACCTCGGAGAGTGGATGAACACCGTTTTTTCCCATTGACGATGTGTTGAGAAATGTATGCCACAGTATCCAGTGTTATCCCGGGAAGGGTTCACCACACCGTCATCCTTCCTGCAAGGCTGCTGACGCCACCATGGACGTCGAAGCCTCAATGACACGAGACGACGCTTCCAAGCGGTTCTCTGCTCTGGCGGGATGCAAGTGGTCGATGCTGCTCCATGGGGACTACCATTTGAATGCGGGCTGGACACGCGCAGCTCAGCATGGCTGGCGGCCGGACTCCTCGGCCGTGTCGACCTCGTCTCCGTCTGTCATCAAACACGCAACATGCAGGCGGCCGGCGGCGCCACACTCGCTTTCACACTCGTCACATCTTCGGTGCGTCCACCACGCAGAAGCCATCGCTGCACTCACTGCTCTTGGACGCGAGCTCGAGCGCCTCCTGGCGCTGCACGTCCGCGACGAAGATCTCCGGGAGCGGCTCCGGCTGCTTCATGATCCGCGTCTCGCGGATGAACTCGCACAGCGAGTTCTTCGACAGTTCCTCCTCCGAGAACTTCTTCTTCGGACTCTTGAGCACCATGATCTTGGTGTTGAACCGGCGGTTCGCCTCCGCTGTGACCACACGACGTGCAGAGTCAGCAACAGCGATCAACCTGGCGAACAACCCAGCCAATGTGTCGTACTCCGTGACCGAACCCCGTAGAACTGGCACACGCTGTGGACGATGAGTCGGTGGAACGCCGAGTCCACGAGCGGGAGGATCAGACGGACCTCCTTCTCCGACGCCTGCAGCAGCTCCATGGGGTGCGTCAAGATGCGGAACAGCGGCGCCGCGACCTCCAGCTCCGACGGAGCCTCCCTCCACTGCGACGCCACCCCGGTGCGACGGTTAGTCACGCAGACGCCTTGTGCTATCTAGCAGTTTGCGCAGGCAGCTCTCACCTGGACAAAGTGGAGCACCATGTACTCAACGGCCTCAATGAACGGCGCGAACGAGGTGAACGAGCGCAGCATCAGCGTGCGTGCTCGCCGATCGACGCGCAAGAACATCTCCTCCGCATCTGCACCAGCACACCAGTGACACATCTCATCAGCATCCCAAGGCCGATGGACAGACGCGGGAAGGAAACCTGGACGGACGCACTGTTCCAATCGTCGCGGCGACGCGCGCGCGGCTCGTTGTTGCCGCGCGGCGCCACCGGCTCGCGGCCCTTGCGGAAGGCGGTCTGCAGGTCGTGGTTCTGCGGCTCCGCCAGCTTCTGAAAGTTGGATCTGCGGCAGCGGATTATCTGCGTCAGCAACTTCAGAGCCCTCAACACGGCCGCAAGCGCGCGCTCACCGCCATTCGACGTTGATCTGCATGTGCTCCATCAGGTCCTCGATGCGCGTGGACGCCGCGCGGTTGCCAAAGTGATGGTCTGCCATCCGTATCCGAACGCCATGAGCCGCCTATAAACACCCAAGTCACCTGCAAATCGCCAGCAGAGACGACGCACCGTTGAACCAGCGCTGCTGCTTGCGCACGCCGACGGGCAGCTCGTTGGGCGTCGGCAAGTACGGGACCGACCGGATCGGGTGGATGTTGATCAGCCGCTTGCTGCGCGACAGCGGCGACTCGCTACCGCGCTTCTGCGGCGTGCGCGCGCGCGCCGACCCGTTCCCGCGGCTGCCGGGGCGCTCGCTGGCCATGCCCTGGTCGGCCGGCGGCTCGGTGCGCAGCGGCGCGATGGGGCCCTCGCCCCAGGCCATCTCCAGCTCCAGCTCCGAGCCGCACAGCGAGCTCACCTCGAGCTCCGAGTCGCTCGCCTCGCTTAGCAGCGACGGAGCGCTCAGAACGTCCGTCATGGCGGTCGGAAGGGCTCAATCGGGAGGGTGGTCGGAAGGTGTCGGCGGTCCGCGAGGTGGTCTGGAAATGTGCTGCGGAGATTCCCCATGGAACGTCCGGAAAGCGGCGCCGCCACCATCACTCACGCGAAAGGAAACATACGTTGCCTGTGAAAACAAATACCTTCCCGCCTGATCCGGGAAACGTCTGCATCAACCATACACTCAAAACCCTTACTATCCAAAAGCCTGTACATATTGATCGAATACGAAATGTTGGAAGAATTCTGCACTCTGACTGACTGACGCACAGAATCGGATCGTTAGGTTCGCTTGAAAGTTCGCTCTGAATCACACTTTGAACGCGAGTGCGAACCTACCGTAGGCGCCATCGCGTTCGCGGGACCAACCCGACGAGAAGCGCATCAGCCGGTCGGTCCGTCAGCGCCAGGTCGTCCGTGTGAAGCGCGCTGATTGGCGAACGCCGTGACCCCATTCGCCTCCGCCTCACTCTCCCCCGTCCCGCCTCGCCCGCCCGCTCGCTGCCCGCCGCTTGCCGCCCGCCGCTCCCTTTGAAGCCATGGACCTCACGCCCGAGGACGACGACCTGCTGAGCTACTTCCTGTCGGCCGATGTGGCGGCCGAGCGCATGTCGGCGCCGCCCGCCAGCGCCAGCGCCGGCGCGGCGAACGAGTCCTTCGCGGTGAGCCAGTCGGCCTCGCTGCCGCACGAGCGCGCGTTCGGGGCGTCCGCACAGTCTGCAGGCGCGGCCGGCGGCGCGGGGCCCGTGTCGGCGTTCCAGCAAATGCAGAACGCGTTCGGGGCGAGCGAGAGCTCGGGCCCGCGCTCCACCACGACCGAGGACGACAACAACGCCGGCGGTCCGGGCGACACGGATGAGAAGCGCCAGCGACGGTGCGTGCTCGCCCGCTCCTCACCGTCCTGCTTGCTGTAGTTTTGTATTTAGTATGGACGCTGACGAGTTCGCTGACGACCTGCAGGCTCGCGCGGAATCGCGAGTCGGCGCGCCAGAGCCGCCGCCGCAAGAAGCAGTACCTCGAGCTGCTGGAGGAGAAGGTGAGCGATCGCCCTGCTACATCGGGGGACTGTGTGACGGAGCAGTGGCTGACCCGACGAGCGGCAGGTGTCCCAACTGACGGAGAGCATCGACGCGACGCGCGCCAGCCACCTGGAGATCGCCGACGAGGCCCTGAGCAGCGTGCGCTCGGACATCCTGGCCGGGCTGGCCGAGGACCTCAAGAACGGCGGGTCCGAGGAGGTGAGGCTCTCGTTCACAGCCTGGGCTGCTCTAGCGATGTGGGACTCTCTCTGACGCGTGACTGCGTTGATCACGACACACGGACAGACCGTCTCGGAGAAGATCCGGCAGGGCATCATGCTGATCCAGGAGCGCTTCGGTCCAAACAGCGTGGAGCGGCTCGCGGTTAAGGACTACAACTTCCGGCAGCTCGACAACCTGCTGCTTCCCCCGTACTGCCGCTTCCTGCTGTGGCTGAGTCTCCAGGACGACGCGTTCTTCGACGAGGCGAGCAACATGGCCGCCAAGGCCAATGGTCCGGACGGCTCGGAGAAGAAGAAGGCGCCGGCCATCGTCAAGAAGGACACGCTGTGGCCCACCTTAACGGGAGACCTGTCGCTCACCTACGAGCAGGACGAGAAGCTCAAGTCGCTCTACAAGTGAGTTCGTGTGGTCTACCGATACTGGCGTCCAGTCTGGTGACTTGTTCGTACTGACCAAACGATGCGGCGCAGGTCTGGTGAAGCCAAGGCGAGCAAGTCGGAGCGCCGGCGTGTGGCCATGGCTGTGGTACGCCACACGAAGCAGACGGCATGCGCGCTTTGATCGTGTCTAACCCTCCATGTGTCTCTCTCTGGTCACGCAGAACTACCTGAGCAAGCTCAAGAAGAGCCTGGAGCAGCGGTCGGAGGCCGTGCAGCGCCACACGGAGATGCTGCACTCGATCCTGACGCCGGAGCAGTCGCTCACGTATATGCGGTGGGTGGACGTCAACCAGGACCGCCTCCCGAGCTTCGTGGACAAGACGATCTCGGTCAAGAACTCGACCATGTCCGAGTCGGTGCGCACCATTTTGAACAAGAACGATCGCGATCTCACTGTCGAGGACGTCACGGCGCTGCTCGGCGAGCTGTGAGCGCTCCACAGGAGAAAGCAGAGATTGCGGTGGTTGGACCAACGCCGCCATGACGGGGGCTGTATGTGTATTCAGTACGCTGTCTGGTGAGTTTGGCGCTCGTCCCCAGCCGAAATACAGACACGCCATACCTATTCTATCACGAGCTCTACTCTATCCTCGATCGGTTCTGCACATGGACAGACAGCAGAGGATGAATCGTTCTCTGCTACTCATGAGGAGGTCGGGGCACCGGGATCCGGAGGAAGTCGGACGCGGGTACAACCGCGCGCCGGCCGAACGCGGACTGCGCCTCCAGCGCGAGGTGCATGGTCGTGATGGAGCGGTAGTCGGGCGTCCAGTGCCGGAAGCGATGGCTGAAGTGCGTCAGTGCCAGCAGCGTCGCGTTCATTTTCTTGGCCGCGTACCCCGCCATGCGAGCGGTCGAGTGGCCTCGATGAACAGCCTGGTGAACAACCAGCGCGGTTATCAGTTGGGTGGTGATAGAGACAGCAGGCATCCACCTGGGGCAACTCGTGTTCCCTACCTGCGGGACCATCTCATGGCTGAGTGTGGCTTCATGAACGAGCACCTGCAGAACGATGAGCGGATGACGAATGTTAGTGTAGAAGACTCGATGGACGCGGGCACAGGCACGCCACCTACATCACAGGAGTGGGCGATGTCAAACATACGAGACGAATCGGAGCTGTCGCCGCAGATGGCCACCTTCCGCCCGCGGGCAGGAGGTCCTGTTACATCTGCAGCATGCAGCATATCGCCGCTCGGCAGCATGACGCTGTTCCCGAGCTTGAGCTCGCGATAGAGCGGCCCCGGCGGCAACCCGCGCCGGCGCAGCTCGTCCGACTTGAGCTTCCCAGGGATCGTGTGCTCCTCGACCACGTACCCAAAGCACGTGACCGTGTGCTTGAGCTCGGCCGCGCGCACGGTGATCTTCCCGTCGTCGAGCACATTCCACACGAGTCCGTTACCGTCGAACACGGCGTGGATCGCCTCGCGCTTGAGACTCTGCGGTCCGTCCAACACCGAGTGTGAGATGTCTTCATACTACTATGGCGGGGACAAGCGGGACAACTACATACCGGGTGGACTGGCGCGCGGCGCATGAAGTGCTCATGCGCTGACATGTTCTTGAGCATGTCTGACGACACGAGCTCGTGCACCGTGATGGCGAGGTTCGTCAGCCGCGTGCTGCTTGTGGCGAGCGCCGTGTTGAGGTAGGAGAAGAGTCCGAGCGGACCGTAGACGTGGATCGGGCGTGGCGCCTTCCTACGCGTGGCCGGGTCGAGGTACGTGGCATTGTGGTTGTCCAGCGTGCACAGGATGCCCGGCAGCCCGTAGACGTGGTCGCCATGCAGGTGCGTGATGAAGAACTTGGTGGTGAGCGGCACGCGGATGATGCTCTTCATGAGCTGCCGCAGACTGCCCTCCGCGCAGTCGAACATCCAGTTCTGGTGCGCCAGGCGCAGGCACACGGACGTCGGGTTGCGGCGCACCGAGGGCGAGCCGGCGCTCGTGCCGAGGAACATGAGCTCGAAGTCGGTGAAGTCGACCTGCGGCAGGTGCGGCATGAGCAGCGTGTTGCTGCTGCGGATGGGCACGGCGCCCAGCACCGCCTGCCGCTCGCTGATGCCTGCCAGCGGCACGTTGCGCCACGTGCGCACGCGTTTGCCGCCCGCGGGCTCGGCCGTCACCCAGCGCGGCGGCCGGCGCGCCGCCATCGCCGCCGCCTTGGCCGCCATTGCTCTCAATGCTGGTTGTGCGGAGCTCCACAAGCACTTTAGCCCGAAAGTAGTGTGGTGTAGACGGTATTCAGGGATATCTCACTTGAAACTACGCTATAATAGGTCACTTTGGTACGAATGTAGTGTGTGACACATGGATCTAGGAGCGTTTCGCTTTTCGCGGGAAAAGCAGAGTGTTTGGCGCGGAAAGCGGTCGAAGGCGACCAAGAAACGAGGCTCAAGGCTCGAGCCTGGGAACGCCACGCAGCGGACGGCCATGGCGGCGACGGAGACGGACGTGGACCTGGCGGCGCACGGCTCGTCCGACGAGTTCGTGGACGGGTCCATCTTCCGCGTGCGGCTGCACAACTTCCTCACGTACAACGACGCCGAGTTCTTCCCGGGCCCTCGCCTGAACCTCATCCTCGGCCCGAACGGCACGGGCAAGAGCTCCATCGTCTGCGCGCTCTGCGTCGGGCTCGCTGGCAGCACCAAGGCACGTGTCTGTGTGGATTGCACTATCTGTTTTTCTAGAGATCTCGGAGGTCGTGGCTCGAGACTGACCGTCGCGGATGTCTGCAGTTACTTGGACGCGCCGACAAGGTGGGCCAGTTCGTGCGCCACGAGAAGGAGTCTGGGTACACGGAGGTGCGTGAGCTCGCCGCCTTGCTAGTTGTCGGTTCGTGGCGGTCGCACTCACGAGCTTCCCGGCCACAGATCGAGCTCTACTTCGAGGGCGGCAACAAGACCATCCGGCGCAACATTTTCCGCGACAACCGGAGCACGTGGATGCTCAATGGACGCGACACGACACTCAAGAACGTGCTCGGGCTCATGGAGGACTTCAAGATCCAGATCGACAACCTGTGCCAGTTCCTGCCGCAGGACAAGGTCGGCGAGTTCTCGCGCATGAACCCCACGCAGCTGCTCAAGGCAACCGAGGCCGCCATCACGGACGGCGACCTGGCCGCCATGCACGAAGAACTCGTCGAGATGCAGACCAACATGCGCGACAAGGCGCGGGTACGCTGCGTCAGCGACTCCTTGGATAATGCGACGCATTCGCTATTTCCTTCCCTCCTTCTCACCGTCGGGCTGGCTCTGCTAGGATCTGGAGCAAGTCCGCGCGGCGCTCGAGCAAAAGAAGACGGAGTGCCGACACCTGGAGCGTGACGTGGAGCGTATCGTCGACCACGAAACACGGATCAAGGAGGTTCGTCGTGCGGTGTTGCTCGCTTCGAGACCGAGCTGCTAACGGATTTACTGTGATCTCTGTTGCGAAGACCGAGTTGATGGAGAAGAAGTGCCTGTGGGTCGAGTTCGAGCAGATGAAGCGCGAAGTCGATGAGCTCAAGCAGGAGAAGAAGCGATGCCGCGAGGAGATGGATGTGCGTTGCTATTGCTATTGAGCTCGCCTCAAGGTGGCTTCAGTCATGGGGGCTAACATGAAGTGCCTTGTGACTCCAGAAAGCCAAGGAAGAGCGGATCGTACCACTGGAGGATCTGGTGGACAAGGAGGTGGCGCGCCTGGATGAGCTCAAGTCCAAGTACGTTCACTCCACCGCTTTGATCCGGTTCGCTATTGTTAAGCCTCCTCCTGCAGGAAATCGACAGCCGACCACGACAAGTGCGAGGTTGACGACAAGATCAAGCGGCAGAAGCAGTCGGTGAGTCTCTCTCCGTGCAATTTCATGCCGCGACGGATGGAATGTAACAGCGAGGATGGCGGTGATGCCTTCCAACACGCAGATTGAAAACACGGAGGTGGCCCAGAGCAAGACGGCGTCAGAGATCAAGGAGCTTCGCAACCACCACAACCAGTCCCGCAAGCGGCTCGAGAAGTTGGAGAACGACGTTGAAGAGGCGAGTTTACCACTGACATGCTCTGCCGAGAGGATGTACTCTAACACACTGTATTCCCTTACCAGTGGAAACGAGAACGCGCTGCGATGCCGGATCAAGACGAGCTGAAGCGCCAGAAGGCGGAGATTGAGAAGGAGCAGCGTGAACGCGAGATGGAGGTACGGCCGCGCTGCTGCTCGTTCTGATACTCTGGAGTGTCTAACGATTGTGTCGTAACTACTTGGCAGCATGCCGAGATCTCGAGCAAGCGCGAGGTTTTGGTGCGGGAACTCGCGTCGATCGACGAGCAAGCGCGTCGAGTGACTGACAAGCTGAACAAGCTGGGAGACGAAGACGTGCAGCGCAAGCTGGTGCTTCAGCGGTTCGATCCCGACTCGATCCGCGCGGCCGAGTGGGTCAAGGGGAACCAGCACAAGCTCAAGCGGAAGGTCTGGGGGCCTCTCGTGCTCGAGGTACGTGTCAATGCTTGGCATCCGGTAGCTGGTAGCGATCTTGGCACCTAAGGAGCGCCTTATCCTTGCTGCAGATGAAAGTGAGCGACCCGCTTCACGCCAAGTACGTCGAGGACACGCTTCCCAAGTGGGTCATGACGTTGCTGATCACGGAGACGCACGACGATTACAAGACGATCCTGGATGGCTTAGCGGCCGACACGTCGTCAGGTCGGCCAGCTCGTGCATCTGTGTTCGTCGTGGAGGGCGGACGCTGCAACGCCGTCAACCGGCCGTACAACGACGAGCAAATGGCAAGGTACCGGAGCGAGTTCGGCATCACAGGCTTCTTGGACGAGCTCGTGACGGCGCCAGACATTATTCACGAGGCGCTGCGTGTCCACGGCGGGTTCCACACGGTCCTCGTGGGTACGAACCGAACTGAAGATCTGATCAACCAGGGCGGAGACATCTTCAGCGTCATCTCGGGTGCGGAGCGGCGCGCGGCGCTCGTGACCCCGTTCAAGAAATACGTGACGTCAGGTATGTGTCGCGAACGGCCTCCTTCGCATCGACTTGAGTTCATATCACTGACAAATGCGCTGTGACGCTAGTGTCCAAGTACGGCAACCGTAACGTGACCACGCGGACTAACGATCTGCAGAACCCGCGGCTTCTAGCTGCGTCGTCCTCGAACGAGGAGGAGAAGGCTCACATGCAGCAGCTGCTGGACGACTTTGCCAACAAGTCGACGTCCATCAAAGAGGAGGTGCGCGATCGCTTCTTGAGTGACTCGCATGCACGATGTGTCGAACTCATTGTGCAATGACGCGCAGATCAACGCGCTCAAGGCCCAAGAGCGCGAGTTCGCGGAAGCCAGGAACCAGTCGATGCACCGCGTCACTGAGATCCGCACGCAGCTCAAGTCGATGCTGCGGACAGACGAGAAGATTGCCGAGGCGGAGAACAAGATATACAGTCTTCGCAGCGAGCTGGCACGCGTACGTCTCGCGTCGCGACTGTGACAGTCAGGTGACAGGCATATCTGACGAGATATTTGCAACACAGGACCTGTCCGAGAAGGAGGAAGCGCTGACGCGCAAGCTCAAGAACCAGGCGGCCAAGTACGTCGCGGGCGAGGGTCACACGGTGCTCGCGATCTTGTCTTCTGATAGTAGTGTGCACTTGTCCAATACCCCACAGACAAGCGCGCCAGCTCAAGGACTGCCTCAAGCTCACGCAAGAGCTTCTGAGTCTGAGCGCTCGAGACGCGTCGCTCTCACTTCAGCTGAGCGCGCAGCAAGTCCGCGTCGAGCTGACGCAAAAGGAGCTCAAGCTCGCCGAGGCGACGATCAAGTGAGTTGCGTGGTGGCAAGACAGAAGACTGGATCTGGAGCCTCAACGTGCGTGATGTCATGTTTGTCCAGGGCGTTGCAGGAGGCATACAAGATGTCGAAGGAGAACCTGATGAACATGGCCAAGAAGGCGATGAAGCACAAGCGCAAGGCCGAGGAAGAAGCCCCGTTGAAAGAGTATGAGGAGCAGTTCGATGGCCTGCCGGAGGACCTCGACGAGCTGCGCGGCAAGATCGAGAACAACCGCAGCGCGCTCGACTGCTTCCGCGGCGACATTACCATCCGCGAGCGCTTCGAGCGCATCAGCAGGGAGATTCTGGTCGAGGAGAAGGAACTGGTCGACCTCGAGAACGGCGTCAGTAGCGACGAAAGCATCATTACCGACAAGAAGGTTCGTCCGCGTGGTCGTATCACTGCTGGAAGGTCTGCTGACGTGTGCTTTGGTTGGTCAGGAAACGTGGCACGCGGACCTGAAGAGGGTGGTGAGCCAGATCGACGCTTCGTTCAAGGAGTTTTTCCAGGACATTGGCTGCGTCGGCGAGATCGTGCTCGACGACGACGACTCTGTGGGTCACAGCGAGTCCTCTCCGTCCTTTTGTTGACCTCTTCTAACGTTGGTGGTCGTGGCGACAGGATATCTCCAAATGGGGGATCCAGCGCCGCGCGCAGTTCCGCAAGAACACGAAGCTGTCCACCATGACGGCGGAGGAGCAGTCCGGAGGCGTACGTTAGCTCTCGTGCGTCGGCATCTCGATATGCTCAGCGGCTAATCGGCGTCGTTGGTTGCATGTGCGCAGGAGAAATCGGTCGGCACCATCATGTACTTGATGGCGCTGCAGAGCCTGACCAAGTGCCCGTTTCGCGTCGTGGACGAGATCAACCAGGGCATGGACGTGTACAACGAGCGCAAGGTGTTCCAGCGGATCACCAAGTCGTCGTGCGGCAGCAAGTTGCCGCAGTACTTCCTCATCACGCCCAAGCTCATCACGGGTCTGTCGTACCACCGCGACACAAAGGTCATGGTGATCCTCAATGGGCCGTACAACGGCATTAAGCAGGAGATCTGGGACGCTGACCGCTTCATCTCGAGCGCCAAGAAGGCCAAGCGGGTGGCTGGAGGCGATGGAGCTCACTTGAAGAAGCGTATCCGGGCGTAGGCGAGTCGGGTGAGGCGTCAATGAAAGATCTACATACAATATTCAAGAGTGGCTCCGCATAGCAACGTCATCAACCGTTAGACGTTGATCGCGACCGCATCCGTGCTTCCACACCGTGCTCGACAACTCCGAGAAGCTCCAGGCGTCCGTGCAATATCACCGGCGCGCGGCGAACGTGCACACAACACGAACACAACATGAAGAAGTCTTTCTGTTACTGGTCGGCCGCGATCTGCTGCTTCACGGCAGCCACTTGCTTGTCAAAGGCCGCGCGGCCCTTGGTGAGCTCGCCCTGGTCGGTCTCCGACAGCTCCGGCTGCTCCATGAGGCGCGAGAGGATGCCTGACGCCGCTGTGTCCAGCGCGCTGACGGCTTCGTCGAGGTCCTCGACGCCCACGGGCGGGTACATGGCGGCGCCAAAGTCCACGACGGCGTCCTGGATCGCGCTGTACTGCACCTCGAGCGAGGCCGTCCACTTCAAGAAGGCGTCCTGGTCGTCCGCGATCGTCAGCTTCTTGACCGCCAGCACGCCGCGCTTGAGCACCGCCGCCGTCATACTCAGCAGCTTCAGCCCGGCCTTGAACAGCGCCTTCTCCTCGCTCGAGAGCGACGAGTCGAACGCGAACTCGTCGTCCTGCTCCACCGCGTCCAGCGCCTGCTCGCCGGTCGACTCTTCCTGCTCCGCCAGGAACTCCTTCAGCTCTTCGATTGTCGAGTTGAGCATCGTGATGCACTGATGTACAACCACAGGCAACCAAACAAGCACACGAGTTAGCTCGCACTGGAAACAAACCCCAGAGCGACCGTCACAACTCCACAAGCGAACCTGAAGCATGCTACGCTTCGAGGCGACACAGTTGGACTTGGACACGCGCGACACCGAGTACTCCCACACGCGGCCGGTGAGCTGCGGCACCTTGCTGTGGTTTCCGTGCTCAATCTCCTTGCCCAGGTCGAGCACGCTCTTCATCAGTCGCCTGCGGGTCCAGGTCCAGTCGTAGACACTCGTGAATACGTTCGCTCGCCACCTTTGCAGGAAGAAACGGTGTCCTCTGCGCTTACATGGAGTCGGTGAGGATCTCGGACGCGAGCGACGGCCCGGCGCCGCAGAAGAGCGCCACCTTGGTAGCCGCGAGCAGCTGCTCGCACGGGTCATCCAGCGCCTTGCAGATGCTCTCGGCCTCCGTCTGCGACGGTGTCTTGCTATACACGAGCGAGAACTTGGTCACCTGGTGACCGATCGACCCGCTCGCCTGTTCCCAAACGCGCAGGGTGAGCGCGCGCCAAGAACACGCATCCTGGATGGATCACAGCGGACAGTCGAGCGTACCGCCACGAAGACGTCGCGCGCGACCGTGAAGTCGCGGTGCTCCATCCAGAACGTCGGGTGGAACGCGTGCTCCTGGCTGTTGCGCGTCTGCAGGCGCTCCAGCTCGGCCACATACGTCGCCAGCCGCGCGTTGAACGCGCTCAGGAAGCTCGCCATCGCCGACGACTCGTCGCGCTCACTTCGCAATTGACATGCAAAACTTGAGTGGCTCCATGGAATGGAACGCGGATATGCTAGCTAGCAGGTATGACTGGCACCTCGAGAACAGTTATATAGTGTTTGAAACTCATTGCTTCCGTTATGAATTGTGGCGCCAACTCGATCACTCCGTTCCCGCCAAAATCTCGATTGCCCACCGACGGACAGCATGGACGACGCGGCGGGGGCGTTCGACGAGTGGCAGTGGCCCGCGAGCTGCGGGTCGATGCGGCAGCTGGAGAGCCACCTGCGCTGCCAGATCTGCGGCGACTTCTTCCACGGGCCGGTGCTGCTGCCGTGCGCGCACGCCTTCTGCTCCGAGTGCGTGCGCCGCTTCCTGCAGACCAAGGGCGGCAACGGGTGCTGCCCCGAGTGCAAGCAGCCCTGTGCGCCGCGCGATTTGGTGGCCAACCGCCCACTGGAGCGCGTCGTGCTGCTATTCCAGGAGGCCAAGCCGCAGCTACTCGGGCAGCTTGGGCAAGGCGATGGGCAGCAGGCGGCGGCGGCCGCGGAGCTAGCGGCGGCGTCCACACGGTCGACGAGGTCGGGGTCGTCGTCGCTGATGCTAGCGCGGCGGGGCAGCGGCAAGCCGGCGGAGCGCATGGCGCTCGTCTCCTACAACGTCATGAAGGACAAGGAGGTGCGCAAGCTGCTGGACGCCATCGGCGTGCGCGTGCCGACCAAGAGCCGCGAGGAGATCATTCAGATCCACAAGGAGGTGCGTGCTCCGTGGTGCCCGTGGACCACTTCAGTGCTGACCTGACGATGCTCCTCTGCCTACGTAGTACGTGCTGCTGGCGAACGCCCAGGCGGACTCGTGCGACCCGAAGACGGCGGCGGAGCTCCGCGACCAGGTGGTTCGCAACTATCACCTGCGCGTGCAGGAGAAGACGCGGCAGGCCGAGTTGAGCAAGCGAGGCGGCGCCAACGCCGAGACACCCGCGGCGAATGTGACCGCTCAGATGGCGCACAACTTCTCCAAACTCGCGAGGGAGATCGCCGACCGCAAGGCCGGCAAGCAGCCCTCGTCCGCATCGGCGTCCGCAGCGTCGACGCCATCGCCCATGACGCCAGCGAACGGGAAAGCAGGCAAGAGCCCCGTTGGCATTTGGCGCCACATCTACGCAATGGACACCAAGCAGGAGTTCTACATCAACTCGGTGACTCGCGAGATCCGCCTGCAGCCGCCGTCGCCTCGGATACAGCAACAGAGCCCAGCGAACCGGTACGACGGCATCACGGAGCCCGTTGTCGACGCGGTGTCCTCAAGCGACGCCATTGCCGGCGCGACGCCGGAGACGCCTGGCGTGCTTTTGGAGAGGGAGGGCAAAGTCTTCCGTTCGACGCCGTCGAAGAAGCTGCCGCACACGAGAGTTAAGCGCGCGATTGCGGACGATTTCTTCTCGCCAGGTTCGTCTTCAGCTGGCGAGAGCGCCTCGCCCCACGGCCGCTCTCGGCTGTCAATGTCATCGTCAGCAGCGTCTGTGGCCACGACGGAGACGACCGTGGTCGAGGAAGGCGAAACGAAAGTCACGGTGAGGACGACCACGACGACGACCTCGGCAGCTGCAGCCGCTGTTGTTGGCGTGTCTGAAGACGGCGACGCCGTGGGTGGAAACACTCCAGAGACGGCGATTAGCGTTCACGGCGATGAGGAACGTCAAGGCAGCAGCAGTACCAGCGCCGCGGCGGCTGGTGAAGCCGACGACGACGAAGGCAAGAGGTGGAGCTGTCCGCGCTGCACGCTCGTGAACGACCCGACGTGCGTCGACTGCGAGGCTTGCGGGTACGAAAACACGGCGCTGCAGCCGCCTCGCAAGCGGCAGCGAAAGAAGATGCAGTTCCAGAGCAAGCTGTCGCTGCGATAGAGCCGCAGGCTGTGCGTTGTGTGTGTGTGAAAGAGAAGGCCTTGATGCAACTTGTCATAATGTAATGCTAAGCGATGGATTCCGCCAACTCTTCACTGACCGGCCACGAACACGCCATGAACGCCGCGTTGGCTAGGAGAGCTGGCTAGGAGAGCAGCGCCTTGAATTCCTCGTACTCGATCTCGCCACTGCCGTCCGTGTCGAGCTCGTCCAGCATCCGGTCGATGTCGATGGGAAGCCCGAAGTCCTTCTTGATCAGCTGCACGAGCATGCGGCGCTCGACGTGGCCTGACTTGTCGGCGTTGCCTCCGCAGGCCACGAACGCGTCGATGAAGTCGGACTCGTCGTCGAACTGCGCCGCGCGCAGCTTCTGCGCCTCGATCACCTTGAGGAACTCGGCGAACTCGATCTCGCCGCTGTGGTCGTTGTCCACTTCAGCGATCATCTGGAACAGCTCCTCGTCCGTCGGCTTCTGTCCCATCGCCTCGAGCACCTTGGCCAGCTCGTACTTGTCGATCGTGCCGCTGCCGTCCTTGTCAAAGTGCACGAACGACTCGCGGCACGCGTCGATCTCTTCCTGCGTCAGGATCATCGCCATGGCGGCGGCTGCAGTGCACAAGGCGAGATGGCCTTGATGACGACCTTTCGAACTCCCATTGTGGTCCACACTTTCATGTTGGACAACACCAGGTTGAAGCGATCCGGTGAGGAAATCATGACATGCAAGGACTGCCGTTGATGGAGTGGAAATCCCGCTATTCACACGTGGGCTCGTCCTCTGTCCTCCATCACGACGTCATCAGCTCTGCTATATGCTGTATGGGAGCGTTGTCAGCGTAATGAGCACAGGGTCTGTCTAGTGACTCAGCCGGAGACGCGGCGACACAGCCAGCCGAGCGGCCTACAGCACGCATGAGAAAGAGAGAAACGCATTACAGCGTCAACCATGTCAGTGTCCGTCCTCGGTGATGTCATGTCAGCGCACAACTCACGCTCCGAGCTTCCACAGTGCTGGAACCTTGGGGAACACAATGTACGCGTCGTACGCGACCGTGAAGGGTTCGGTGCCGACGAATCCGATCGGCTGGTTCGCTGGGACGAGCTGGAAATTACTCTCGCCGACACTGTCGGCCCACCGGAAGCCGCGCTCCGAGAGCTTGAACACCTGCGTGATCTCGAACACCTGCCGTTGGCTCGGCGGGTCGTCCAGTGCGTTGACGTTGACGTTGAGCACTCGCGAGGAGCGGCCGCCTGCTGTATCGATCAGCTCGACGGCTTCCGCCTCGCGCGTCAGGATATCCACCACACCGCGCGTGATGGCGTCGACCTTGGCATCCGACAAGTCGCTCGCGAGACCGCTCTCAAAGCACACGCCCATGCCGCCGTGAGCGCCGACGAACTCGTCCGTGAGTGCGATGCGGCCGTCCCCGATGAGATGTCGCGGGTCGTGGAGCACGATGCTGCACGGCAGGCGGCCTACGATCGCTGACAGGCGTGCGGGAATCCCCGATGCGAAGCCTGCGACGCGCACGAACGGCGCCGACGGCTTGTTGGTCGAGTGCAGGTCCAGCAGCAGGTCGGAGGCCGCGAGCAGCGGCGCCAGCTCCCGCGCGCGCCGCTCCTCGAACGTGTCCCCGGCGGAGGTGTCGCGCGCCAGCACGTCGACCGGGAAGCAGCGGTTGAGGTCGCGGTGCGGCTCGCTGCCTCGCGTGCCGACGCGAATGGCGCGCGGGTTGCCGTACACGAGCGTTAGCGAGGCGCCGCGCGCGACGACCGGGAACGCCGGGTGCTCCACACCGAGCGGGAGTTGGAGCGGCGCAACGCCGAACAGCGCGAGCCGCAGCCGGTCCAGCACCTTGACGCCGATACGCTCGTTGCCATGCACGCCTCCGGCCACCGTCACGCGCGTCCCCCGGCCGCCGGGGCCGTCGCAACCGCGCACGAACCGGTAGACGCCGTCATGCAGCCTCGCGAAAGAATTATACGGCCGCGGTGGCATGTCTTCTTGGCAGGGCCTTCAGAGCGGCTCCAGGGAAGTGGTGTCGAAGTCGCTATGTCCGGTTGTAACGGTCGCGGTTGGCCACCTCAACCTCCAACAAATCCAGCAGCTGGCGATCGATGCGACTGTATCCAAAGGACAGAGCTCGTGAATCAGCCGTGGATCCTGGTCAGATCCGACGATCGCGACTCAATGACGCGCGGACTGCTGCTGCTCTTCC
The DNA here is from genome assembly GCA_023338125.1 of Phytopythium aichiense. NCBI lineage: Eukaryota > Oomycota > Peronosporomycetes > Pythiales > Pythiaceae > Phytopythium > Phytopythium aichiense. Next base: position 27,862 of record JAADYH010000157.1, read on the forward strand.
TCTCGGCGCTCGCGGCGGCCGCACAGGCTCCGCTGGTGGCTGGCGGTCATGCCAACACCGACGGCGACCTGCTGGGCGAGTGGTCGGCGCCAGAGCGGGCGATCGAGCGCCAGGTGCTGCGCGAGCACATGTCGACCAAAACGCTGTACCCGGCGCCGGCGGAGGCGCAGACACTGCAGGACGACGCCGCCGCGCGCGCGGGGCTCGCGCAGTGCTCGCCCGTGCAGCTCAACCTTGTGGTGCGACACGGCACGCGGTTCCCGACGCACAAGGACATCACGCGCATGCGGCGCACGCACGCCAAGCTGCGCGACCTGCTGGCTGGCTCAGGTTCCTCCCCGGATGGAGACGTCCCGCCGTGGGTCGAGTGGCTGCAGACGTGGGAGAGCCCGTACCCGATGGAGGACGAGGGCACGCTGGCGCGCGCGGGCGTGGAGGAGCTCATGGGCATCGGTGAGCGCCTGCGCAGCCGCTTCTTCCCGTCCGAGGCGGCGCCAGTGTTCAGCGAGGACGCGTTCACGCTGGAGCACACGTGGAAGCTGCGCACGCGGCAGAGCGCCGAGGCCTTCGCCTACGGGTTCTTCGGCGGCGTGCAGCCCGTGCACCTGCAGTCGGCTCCCATGGGCAGCGACCACGTGCTGCGCTTCTACGACAACTGCCCCGCATTCGAGCGCGGCGTGGACAAGAACAAGAGCGCCACTATCGAGCACGCGCGGTACCGCGACAGTGTGCAGATGCGCTCGAGCCTCGCGCGCTTCCGCCGCGTACTCTCCGTCGATGAGTCGGCGGTTGACCAGGCGGACCTCGAAGCCGCCTACGCTGCCTGCGCCTTCGACGTGGCCGTGTGGGGCGAGGAGAGCCACTGGTGCGCGCTGTTCGATGATGAGACGCTGCTGTCCATGGACTACTTCCACGACCTCAAGCACTTCTACAAGAAGGGACACGGCAACGCCGTGGCGTTCGAGATCGCAGCGCCGCTGTTGCAGGATGTGGTCACGAGCATGAAGCGGCGCGCGGTTGGCGCCAGCGCCGTGCGCGGCCACTTCCGGTTCGCGCACGCCGAGACCATCCTGCCGCTTGCGTCGCTGCTGAACCTGTCCTACTTCGACCGGCACGCCAGCGAGCGCGACGGTCACTTCCTCGCCGACACACCCCTGCACGTGGCGCTCACACGCAGCTTTCAAGGAGCGGCGCTCGCCCCGTTCGCCGCCAACATTGGGTTTGTGCTGTACGAGTGCCGAGGGCCTGAAGGAGGCGACGCCGAACCACAGTTCAAGGTGCGCACACTGCTCAATGAGCGCGACGTCCAATTCCGAGAGTGTGGTGGCGACGGCGAAGCGTGCAGTCTGGAGCAGATCGAGACGATCTTCCGCCGATGGCTGCTCGAGTACGACTTCCACCTCGAGTGCGCGGTCTGAGAGGAAGCCGCTGGAAGCGCGTCGCTACGAGTGAAAAGGAATGGTATGACCATTGTGGATTATGAAGTAAGCCATGTGCTCAAGTCACTCATGGGTCAGTCGAGTTCGTCGACATTCGTGTGCTCCGCTGAGACGGATGACGAAGCCGCTGGCTGGGGAGGCGGAGGCACTTCCGTGATGCGTGACGCCTCAATCACGCTAGCGACAGTTGCGTTAGTCGGAGCTGGCGGAGGAGCTAACGGTGCGACCACAGCGGCAGCTTCGGAGGCCTTCGCAGCTTTCAGCGCCTCCACTCTAGCACGGGCCTTCTCCTTGATGCCATCCGCGTGCGTCGTCGGCGCTGGAGGAGGCAGCAACACGCCCAGGTCACCACCAGAGTTGACAAGCGGCAGCTCCGGCGTGATCACCTGGAAGGAGGCGTCGACGAACGGGTCGCGGGATGAGAAGGTCCCGGCGCCAACCGTTGCGCATTGATGAAGCACTTCAAGACGACGAGAGTCGACTGGAATGGTCGCAGCATCTTGACCAGTTTCCTGGTCGCTCGACTCGGTCACATCTTGGTTGTTTCCGGCACTTGTGGCTTCACTGGACGGACGAATGAGGGCGTCAGGGGCGTTGACAACCGCTGTCCACCGCTTCTCGCGCTCCTGTCGCAGGAACGCGCAGTCTTGAACGGGCACAATGCGCTCGCCCGAGAACGGATTCACCTCATCCTCGTCGTTGTTGCTATTGCCGCCGCCGAGCTCTGGCTTCTCCGCCTTCTTCTTTCTCTCTTCTTCTTCTTCCTCCTGCCGCTTACGCCGCCCCTCGATCATCATCTGCTCGAAGAGCAAGAAGTTGCGGTCGTCGCGCTCCTTCTTCTCACGGCGGATTGCGTCCAGCTCCTGCCGCTCGGCTTCCTGGGCAGCCTTCAGGTCTCCTCCGCTCTCGTCCAGCGCGTGGCCCCAGGCATCGACTCGCCGCCGCTCGTCCTCGAACACGGGGCGATCATCCAGGTACTTGAGCTGTCGACAGCGGTAGATGAGCGTCTTGCGGTACTGCTTGATCTTTTTGACCACGTCATTTCCCTGTAGGTAGAGCACTTTCAGACTCGGCATCTCGGCGAGCACATCCACGATCTCTGCGTCATCGATACGGTTGCCCTGGATGTCCAGCACCGCCAGGTTGGGGAGCTCTAGCACATTGCGAATGTCTGCCGCTGTTGTCAGGTAGTTGCCTTTGAGCGACAAGCTCTGCAAAGACATCGCAAACGGGTCAATCCGATGAGAAGCTGACGAAGCAAGCGCGAGGGGATGGAGGCGGCAAGCACGCACTCACTCACCGTGAGTGCCTTCATGTGCTCAATGTTCTCGATGGCTGCGATCTGGTTCTGCGCCAGGTTGAGCGTGTCGAGCGCCGTCTGCGCCTCCAAGTTCTCGATCTTGCGGATGAGGTTCTCCTGCAGGTAGAGCGTGCGCAGCTGCGCCTGGTGCTCGAGGCCCTCGATGCGCGCGAGCCCGTTGCCCTCGAGCCAGAGCACCTTGAGTCCCGTGTACTCGTCCAGGTTCTGGATGCGCCGGAAGCCCTTGTAGTGCAGATACAGCTTGTCGTTGATGCTCGGCGTCACGTACAGGTCGTGGTCCCGGCAGAGCTTCTTGAGCAGCGACCGCTCCATGTCCACCATGGTGACGAGGCGGTTTGATGATGGAGACGGTGGCGTGGACGGCAAGAGGGTGGATGTTGTTGCGCTGTGACGGCAAGAGTCGAAGGCAGACGTGGGGGAAGCAGGCGCATGACCTCATGAAGAGTCCATTCGCACCAAGAGTCCGCGTCTCTTGGTGCGCGGATCGTGGCTCTTCAACCATTCTCAGATCTGATGCGAATCTCGTGAAGAATCAGAGTGGTCAAGGTTATGAACACTTAACAGTTGGGGTGTCTGCTCGATCAATGTTCTTGGTTTCACTATGCCAGCAGTTTTTGGGCAACTTCGCGATGGACATCACCTCGCGGACGATGCTTGCTGCGCGCGTGCTCATGACGCGCGTTGCGTTTCATTCTGCGCTCGAGCGTGCATCCAACACCCAAGTGTTACGTCAGAGGCTCGTCGAATCCTCCAAGTTGCACGTTCATGTCCCGAGGTCAAGGAGAGGGCGACGGGTCCCAGCTCGCTTGATGGGAGGCGTCGCCCGTTTCCGTCTGCGCAAGCCGAAGTGGTGCGCCTCGTGGGCGGAGAACGATGCGACGGAGCTCATCGCAGCTGGTCAAAGGCTCCAGTCAGACGAAAGTGCAGCTCTGTCTGCGAGCCCAAAGCTCCCCTTGGTGAGGTTCACTGAAACGAAATGCGCTGGTGCCTCCACATTCGACCTGATCGACCGACACACGCGAAACGCGAGAACGCAGCAGCGAAATCTCCGGCAAATATGTCACGTGTTTGTTTGTTTGTGGTTGTTAGTGTTGGCCGAGAGAGAAAAAGGAATCGGGAGTCCCATGCCATCCAGAAAGCGCTGAGCATCCGCAGCAACCTCCCTTCCGCATCGACAGCAAGCTGAACAGAAAGAGGCATCAAGGCAGCAGCTCACGGCACTGCGCGCCATCGTCAAGCGAGCGCGGCAGAGACTGCTTACAGCACGTTGGAGCTGTTCAGGTTGTGGTAGGCCTGGTGCAGGCGGACGATCATCTCCTCCTCCGACTTGCGCACCCACACGCGCGGGTCGTAGTACTTCTTGTTGGGCTTGTCCTCGCCCTCCGGGTTGCCGATCTGGCCCTGGAGGTAGCCCTTCTTATCCTCGTAGAACTTGCGCAGGCCGTTCCAGTACGCCCACTGGGTGTCCGTGTCGATGTTCATCTTGACGACGCCGTTGCCGACGGCCGTCTGGATCTCCTCGTGGGTCGAGCCCGAGCCGCCGTGGAAGACGAAGAAGACGGGCTTGTCCGACGCCGTGCTCTTCACCTGCTTGATGTGCTTCTGGAAGTCGCCAAGGATCTCCGGGTGGAGCTTCACGTTGCCCGGCTTGTACACGCCGTGCACGTTGCCGAACGCCGCGGCGATCGTGAAGTACGGCGAGATCTCCGACAGCTCGTTGTAGGCGTACTCAATGTCCGACGGCTGCGAGTACAGCGAGGCGTTGTCCACCTCGCTGTTGTCGACGCCGTCCTCCTCGCCGCCCGTGATGCCGAGCTCGATCTCAAGGATCAGGCCCATCTTGGCCATGCGCTCGAAGTACTTCTTGGACGTCTGCACGTTGTCCTCAAGCGACTCCTCCGACAGGTCGAGCATGTGCGAGCTCCAGAGAGGCACGCCGTGCGTGGCGAAGTACTCCTCGTCGGCAGCGAGCATGCCGTCGAACCACGGCAGCAGCTTCTTGGCGCAGTGGTCCGAGTGGAGGATCACCGGCACGCCGTAGAACTTGGCCATGTGGCGCACGTGGTAGGCGGCCGCGATGGCACCCTGCACCGACGCGTGCTGGTTCTTGTTGTCAATGCCCTTGCCGGCGAAGAAGGCGGCGCCGCCGTTCGACGTCTGGATGATGATGGGCGACTTGATGTTGCGCGCGGCCTCGAGCGCCGAGTTGGCCGTGCTCGACGACGTCACGTTCACGGCCGGGATGGCGAAGTTGTGCTCCTGCGCGTACTTGTACACCTTGATGACATCCTCGCCGTTGAGGACGCCCGGCTGCACAATGTCGAGGAGGCCCATGGTGGAAGGACGGGGTGGAGAGGGAGGAGAGGGGAGGGGAGGGGAGAGGTCGGAGACTTGCTGGGATCGAAGGAAGTTTCGAAATGAGCCAACGAAGCGCATGGGCGGCGGCCAAAAGTCTGGAGACCCTGA
>JAADYH010000158.1:0-33082 GCA_023338125.1 Phytopythium aichiense
CATCACGTACGCCTCGTGTCCGTTCATATCGTAACACCGCTTGATCTGCTTGTGAAAGCGCCGGTAAAAGTTCACCGTGACTGCGTTCTGCGTGTTGGTCGTCATCTGGCGCGCCGCGTTGTCCATCCAGCCGTACGACAGCGTGCCTCTAGCCCGAGAGGCATCCGTGTCGCGCCACGAGTCGTACAGTGCAAAGGACTGCAAGAAGCTCTCACTCCCGCGCGGTGGCATGGTGGAAACAACCGCCAAGCATCGCCGGTACACGCGGAGGATGTGCACGTTTGCCAGTGCGCACGCCTCCACGACCATCTTGTTCATGTCAATCAGCATCTCCGTCAACGGTAGCGCTCGAGCCTCCTCCGTCGTGAAGGCATATATGGTGGTCTTCACTACGCTCACGTCCGTGGCAGTATTGGCAACGTGGCGCGCTGTGACGTCCAGGCGTCTGCTCTTTGACTCGGGCTCGGACCATGGATCAGGAGTCGGTGGCTCGATGTCGCCGGGCCATGCAGGTGACCGCCCTGTCGTTTTCGCCGTCGCGTGCATCACATTGCTCGCAAAGCGCTCCAAGAGTGACTAAGAAGGGAGGCATTGTGAGATCCGAGGCGTGCCCACCAAGAAAACGGCGTCGCTACCCCAACTCGAAGAGTATGTTCGGTTCCTGACGGCACACATGGACATTTTACTCGAGTTCGCCAGGGTCAAGCCGTTCCGAAAGCTCAAGCTGCGTCGATTCATTGACGCTCAGAAGAAGCTGCGAGCCCTGTGTCTGATGCTCACTGCGCAAGCGGGGAGAAGGACGGTCGTCGGTTTCGGGGACTGGAGCAACACCGACTCGGGCGGTCTGATCAAGCGATGCCCCGCTGGCTCCGTCAAGCGACTGGAGCGCGAGCTGAAGCGGTACTGTCGAGTGGTGTCGATCGACGAGTTCAATACCAGCAAGTTGCACGCGGCGTGCAGCGGCGAGATGCGCCACCAGTACAGCAAGCGCAAGTGCAAGGACGGCGTCGAGCGAACCGTCAAAGTCCACAGTGTACTCCATTGTCGATCCAATGGCTGCCATGGTACGACTGTGAACCGAGACGCGAACGCTTCGCTGAACATGCTGATGCTGCTCGTCGAGTGTGAGTTTCGAGGACACCCCCGACTGCCTGTGTTTTCCAGACCTTGATGCTTATCGCCTGTGAGTGCCTTGACGCAAGAGCGCTTCGAAAACATGCTGGTGCTGCTTCCCGACTGCGAGCGCCGCGGCTGGCCGTGATCGCGTTTGCTTTCCAGAGTTGGAGTCTGCATCGACAAGTGTTCACAGGTGCCTTTCGAGGTGGCCAGTGGACAGCCCATCAACTCGGGCATTGAGGTTGTCGCTTTGCGATGTTTTTTTTACTACGTAAACGCGAAAATCTCAAGTATACGATGTATCTGAAGCCCTAACCGGTCCATTGTTTGGACCGAACCGCGGACCGTTCCAGCGGTGCGGGTTGGGCTCCCCCTGGCGGCTTTTTCAGACCGCACGCATCGACAAAAGCGAGACGAGCAAGAGGATGAACGGCATCGCGCGCTTCGTGCTCTCGGGCGGCCTCATCGTGGCCACGGCGCAGCTGATCGCCGGGCCGCTGGCGGACTGGAACGCGCGGCGGGACGCGGCCGTGGTAAGCGCTTCGATTGGTCCCCTGGTGGCTTCAGGGCGAGCGGGAGAACGGTGGACTGACGATGGATGCGACGCGGGTTTGTTTTTTGGCGTGCAGGAGCTCAAGCGCCTGACGCAGAACGTCAAGACCGAGGGTCACTAGACTGCGCAGTGGTGAAAACACCGAGCGATCGGTTAACGCCGTCGGCGGGAGTTCGAGCGCCAGTGATGACAAGGAGGAGGAGGAGGAGGAGGAGGAGAGGAGACGACGGCGGGCTTCGGCATGAACCGCGCGCGGGATAAACCCAACCAGCTTTGCACATGAGGGCACCGTTTGCCACCTCGGATCGGTCTTCTGTGTCTCGCTCGCCACGGTCTGTTCGTGGCACTTGACAGTGGATGTTACGCTGCAGGCTGCGGCTGCTCGTCGAACGCAAAGATCGCGGCAGCGAGTGCCTCGGGCGTCGGCTTGGCCGCCACCACATCGGCGCGCCAGAACGGCGAGCCGGTCTCCTCCGCGTGCTGCTGCAGCGCGGCCTCGGTCGTCTTGCCTGCCGTTGAGCGCAGACGCTCGCATTAGCGCCGTCATCCACAGTCGAGCAGCGCAACCGCAGAGCATGAGCAGTACCTATCGCCGCTTTCTTGATGACCTGCCACGGCAGCGCCACGCCCTTGGCCGCCTTGACCCCGCTAGGGCTAAAGAAAACGACCCATGCCGGCGTGCCGTAGGATTCGGGCACGGCTAACACGTCGACCGCGCACGTCTCGTAGACGATGAGCTGCTCCAGGGGTAGCCGGCGCTCTCGGAAGCTGTCAGGCAGCACCTCTCTTCTCTTCTCTCCGCACAGGAACAACGTCGGCTTGCTCACGCAGTCTGGAGGCAGCGCGCCGTCCGTGCCATGGAGGAACTCGGCGAGCGCCTCAGCCGACCCGCTGTCATCCCCAAGGCACTTGACGCCTAACGGTCCGAGCTCCCTCGACGTCGCCGCACCCACTGAGAACACCGGCAGCGCGCGCAGTTTGTGCAACACGCCCTCTTTCTCCTCCCGGCCGAGCGACTCGACCGCCCGCGCCACTGCGATCGCTGCGCGCGGACTCGTGAGCAGCAGCGCGCCGAAGCGCTCCAGCTTCCGCAGGAGCACTCCCAGGCGCTCCGCGTTCACGTAGCGGAACGCCAGGACGTCCGCAAAGTGCGTCGCCAGCGCGCACCGGTGCTCCTCCGCCCCTGGCGGCCGCTCCAACGCCGCGCGGTACCGCTCGTCCGCCGCCTTGAGCAGCAGCACCGACGCCGCAGTCGCCATGCTGCCACCGCCGATGTCGCCCTGCAGACGCGCGTGTCCTCGCTTGGTATGTTTTATTAGAGGGAATCAGATGTGAAGATCTGGATATAATATGTGAGTACATTTGCGGGGTATATGTTATAGCAGGTTTTGGCATCGGCGGGTCGTTTGGGTCGATCAGTTGCCAAGCTGGACGAGAAGCGGCGGAGATGGCCGACAACGAGGAGGTCGTGGAGCCGCTGCACCTCGAGCTGGAGGACCGCGAGGTGTACCTGGCCAAGATCCCGGTGCGTTCCACATGATGCGGGCTTGTGTGCGCGCTGTAGAGGCGCGTGGAGTCTCTGCAGACGCCCGCTAGTCTGCCGATGGCGGGGACAATGAAGGGTGTCGCGAGGAACGGGAGCGCTCGGTATGTCTGGGAAGGGTGCTGACGGCCTGCTGCTGGTGCTGTGCGTTATGTTTGGCGCCGGTTTGTGCTGTAGACGGCGCTCGGAGCGGCCTGGAAGAATGTGCAGGGTAGGTTGCACGGTTGGGGAAGAGGGGATGGCTTGGACGGAGCTGACGCCCTGCGTCCATAATGCAGAGAGCGAGCTGATGCTGGGGTCCATCAAGCTGGAGAAGGGCAGTCAAATGGGCCGGCGAAAGGTAGCGTCGCGCCGCCTCGGAGGGATTCGCTGGTGTCTGCGCGAGCTGACCGGAACCGTCGACGCGCCTAGGGCTTGTTGACGGTCAACCCAGGCACGCTGGTGGAGGACATCCCGACAGAGTATCGTGTGGAGATTAGCGAGACGCCGCTGAAGCTCAAGGTGTTCTCTCTCGACGGATCGGGGCGTATGGCGATCGAGGGCACGGTCAAGAACAGCTGCACCGTCATGGCGCAGCGCAACGACCAGTACAGTCGCATGCTCAAGCAGCGCCTGGTCAAGTCCATGATCAAGACCCGGTACGATGCTGCTGTGGTTGCTTCGCAAGACGATGAATGATGCTGACCGATTGATTACCCGCTGGTGCTGCCCAGAATCGTCCAGCCACTCGAGGACTTGCCGCGCGTGAAGCGCGCAAAGATCCAGTTCACGATCGAGAAGCCCAGCTCCGAGGCCGAGGAGGTGCGCACCGTGTTGATTCTTGCTCTGTCAACCTCGACGTACTGAATGAAAGGTGCGTCTTACGTGGCGTCCAGGACGAGACCGAGGCGAAGCTGCTGGACAAGAACGACAAGAAGGTCAAGATGAGCAAGGTGCGTGCGACGTTGGTAGCCTGTCGCATGATGAGGCCCGATCAATCACTCGGTCACTGATACTCCTCGGCATGGGTTATGTGCGGTGCACTTCCCATCATCACAACAGGATGAGCTCAAGAACCTGGTGTTCCACCACTTCGAGGAGCGCGATTTCTGGCCGCTCAAGGAGCTCAACTACCACTGCCGCCAGCCCGAGGTCCGCGTGATGGATGGCGTCGTTCTTGTCTCAGAGTGCTGGCGCCTGACATGTTTGGTCCCGTGCCCGCAGTCGTTCCTCAAGGAAGTGCTCAAAGAGATCTGCGTCTACCACCGCAAGGGCCCCAACAAGAGCTGCTACGAGCTCAAGCCGCAGTACAAGGACGGCGTGGCCACCAAGGCGTAGGGCTGTTGAATGCCATCGTGGTCGGACCGCTGGAGTCGGATCCTCTCGACCACACAGAACACGAGCAGCGCTCACAATGGGTGCGCCTCCCCTCCTCTCCCTTTTCTTTTCTGTGCTTGACGAACTACACACCGAGAGCCGACACGCTGGCCAAAGTCAGGCGGCCAATCATAGTGGCACAGTCTCTTTTGGGCGGCCCACTCCTGTCACGAACGTCATGTGGACGCACCCGCAGCGACACTTTACACTTTGGTCCGACCGCTGCGCTTTCCCGCGTCCGCCGCTCCGTCGCATAACGCCTGCGCCGCGAGTCAAAGACGAGAAGCCCCGCTTGTGCTCTCGTCTCCGAGGATGGGCCCCCTCCTCCTCCTCCTCTTGTGCAGATCACGTCTCGGTGCGTCCGCCTTCAAATCGCGCAGGCAGCGAGTGACAGAACCAACGGACGCACGGCATCAACGTTTCGCCTGTCAAACCAAGCGACGAAAGCGAAGCCATCTGTCGAACAGCAAATCCGCGTGCCCACCCAGAAGCTCGTCCGCCCCGAGATAGACGTGATGCGGGCATACATTCTCAAGTCAATCCTGCAGCTCGTGATGCCGACGTCAAGGATCGGATCAACCATGGCTGGGTTGCCGTTCTAATTTGGAGGGTGGACGGTTCCCTCGAAAAGTGGAAAAGATCGAGGGAAAGGGCAGGGTGGTCCCGAATGATCCCGATCCGTCCCGAATGATCCCGGATTTCATTGATAAAAACCTCGCGTCCGACTTGTAAAACCTCGATCTCTCCGAGGTTTCTCCCGAAAAACCTTGCGTCAGAGCGGGGTTTTCCGCCCAACAGCGGCCTGTTCTTTCAAAAGGAGCCCGCACTGCGGGGAATGCCGCTCTGGGGGAACGAGGAAAGGCAGCGAGGCTCACGGCTCCAAACTCGGACGGCACGGCGCGCCGCGCGCCACGAGACACCGCGGCGACCCTGCACGGCAAGAGAGAGGTAGCGCACGCGCACGCGCGTCATTTTGAAGCGTCCGGGGCTTCCTGGGCCACAGGAACGAGCGAGTTAGCGCCAGGTGCGTGTCGGAGGCGAGGCTAGCGCGGTCTGTGCGCTGTAGGAGGCGGAGCCCGGCCGATCGCTTCTCCCCCGTGTACACACACGGACACGGCGGTGCCGCGTTGGGCGACTGCCCCTTTTCGCCGCGACTGACGCGTTCCATGTGGCTACACTGTACGCGTTGCGATTGCAGCGCGTGGATATCAGATGGAGTCGGAGCGAGCGGGCAGCGAGGAAGCAGCGACCGACCCGGTCGCGACCAGCGAAACGGCAGACTCTCGTTACTCCGCCGCAGCCCCCGCACCGGAGGCGTCGGAGGTGAGCGAAGGACTGGAGCAGCAGGAGACGGCGGATAGCAGCGAAGGCGGGAACCGGTTGGACAACAACGCAAGTGAAGCGCCAGAGGAGGCAGCGGAATCTGCGTCCTCGGCGACGGACGTTCCCGCTGCGGAGGTTTCTCCACCTTCGCCGCCGGCTGCAGCATCGCCGGTGGAACTGGTCGTGGAGGTGGCTGAGAGCAGCATCGAGGAAGAGAATGCGACAAATGCCGAAACGGAGAGCGTGCAAGCAGCCTCAGCTGCCGCTACTGCTGCTTCCGAGACGGTGGCGTCCACAGAGAATACTGCAGAGAAGGCCGACGGCGCTGTTCCTGATCAGAGCTCAACCCCAGAGGCGCTTGTTGAAGATCAGGACGACTCCATTCCAGAGCAGGCGGCAACTAAAGAGGAACCTGTGAAGGAGCATCCTGAAGACGTAGTCTCGCAGGCTGCTGAACCTGTTGTCACATTCGAGGAGACTCCTGCGACTGATGCTAGCAAGAAGGAAGCGGCAGGGGATGACGTGGAGACTCCAGTGTCAGCAAGCGGTGCTCCGGAGCTAGAGGAGAAGGCTGCGGAGACCAAGGACGTCAAGATTGAGAACGAAGCTCGCGAGCAACTGGAGGAAGCAGCAAGCAACGCCAAGGAGCTACTTGCTGACGCTGATGCCGATGAGCCAGCGAACTGTGGGAGTGGGGATGAGGAGGATCAGGCGTCTTCAACAGCTGAGACACAGCCTCAAGAAGATGCGTCAAGCTCCGAGAAGCAGAGCACGCCGGAAGACAAACCGGCAGGTGTCAAAGATGAGGCTCCACCATCAGTTCCCACGGCATCAAATGAGAACCACGCAGAACCAAGCGACGCCCCACCTGAGCAATCGGATGCGGCATCCACTGGAATGGCTGCCGCTGGCTTCGCGTTTCCGAATGGCCAGCCCGGCGAGTTCATGAAGACGTCTCCGACTCCGATTCGTCCACTTCATGGCGACCCGCGCGCGTTCCCAGCCCAGAACACGCCGGAGTCGCCCATCTCTGGTGGCGCGGGGGTGACTAACAGCGAGATGGCTCCTGAGAAAGTGAGTTCGCCGACGATGGGATATGCTGTGCCGCCGTCTCGCATGTTTAACAACCCGACGAATGCGCCCTCGTTCTACGCGCCGCCCCAGGACGGCCCACCCGTCGGCCCCTCCATGATGGGCCAGTCGTGGGACAACACGCAGCAGTCAGCTTCTGGTATGCCGATGGCGACGCCACCAATCAGTCAACCAGCGATGAATCCGGGAATGGTGCGGCCTAAGGTATGTACTGCGCTGCAACTGGTGTGTCAGGAGTGTACTCAATCATCGTATTTTATTGCTCGCAGGGTCAAAGCGACCCAAGCTTAACTCCACCGCCGTTTCCAGCCAACTCGTTGATCCCTCAACGCCTGGACGAAAACACGTACGCGCTGAGACGCACAGAACTCTCCCGTCTCGCCGCGTACGCCAAGAACATCACAAGCCCCGCACAAGCTAGTGCTCTGGCCGTCGATGTACTGCGCGGAACTCCTGGAAGGGAAGCCACTCGCGCGCTCGGATGGAAGGTGCCCTTCCAAGCGGATGAGTACGAGGTGTTGCTGCAAAAGGGATCGATCGGCCTGTGCATGAACATGAGCGTGCGATCCGGCTCCGTGACAGTGACAAGTTTTCGACGCCCTGAAGGCGGCATCGTTGGACCGGCGGAGGCAAGCGGCGTGATTCAGATCGGAGACGACCTTGTCGCGGTCGACGGGTTCCGAGTGCAGAACCAGGATGATTTCGCTCGTGTTGTATCGCGGCTCAAGTCGCTGCGACCGGTGCTGCTCCGTTTCCGGCGGCCAGGCGGGGCTGGTCTCGTCAGAAGCCTTGAGTATGACCCGTACGGCTATCGCAATGGACTCCGCTCATCGATGGCCGGTCTGGACAACTCCGATATGTTCACGGCTGGCATGTGGAACATGGGTGTTCGATACGTCCGACCGAACCAGTGGGCAGCCGAGTTGCACGTTGATGGCGGCGGAATTCGACGGCTGGGTACCTACACCTCCGAGCGAGAAGCTGCTGTTGCGTACAACAGGTACATCCACCAGACGTACGGCAACGGCGCGATCCAGTTCATGAACCCGGCTGGGACGAACGGCGCGTCGCCGAACGGGATGGCGTCTCGACACCCGGACATGCCTAACGTCGCCGTCTCGAACGTTCGTGACATCAAACCGGTCCAACGCCCAGTGTATCGCCCTAAGTTCCGAGCGGCGTTCACGCCTGAGCAGAAGGATCAGCTCCGTGCGCAAATCATGGTGTTCAAGTTCACTTCGACCGGCGGCACGATCCCGAACGAGTTGTTGGCGCGCGCACTGCGTTCAACGGAGCACAGCCACCTGGTTCAGGCGCAGGCTGATCGGAAGAAGCGCAAGAACTTTGCTCCTCACACGGTCACGAAACCTCTGAAGAAGAAGGCGAAGCGCGGTCGCGGCAAGAAGAAGAAGAACTCGGACGAGGATGACGAGAGCGAGTCCGATGACAACTTCACAGCCACAGTCACATTGAAGGAGGAGCGCCCCGCGCGGCGGTCTGGTCGGAATGTTGGCAAGGCGAAGAAAAGCTACGTGGAAGAGGAACACAACTCGGCGTTCGAGCTCAGCGACGACGAAGAAACGCCCCAGCAGCAAGCGGTCAAGGAAGAGCCGAAGGGACCTCAGATCGATAAGATTATCGGCATCCGTTTCCACAAGCGCAGCGAGAAGGACGGCGACGTGGAGATGGAGTTTCTCATCAAGTGGAAAGAGGTGTCGTATCTGCACGTCAACTGGCTGACCGTTCGCGACGTCGAGGATTTCGGCCGCCACTCTGTCCAGCGGATGCGTCGATACCTCCAGAAGAATGCCCGGCAAGTCGAGCAGGCGCGCGAGAACGTGGTTGTCGGGGAAGAGCGCGACTTCAGCGCGTATTTCAGCGAATCGTTCCTGGAGGTGGACCGCATCTTGAGCGAAAAGGAGGTCGAAGAACCGGAGGAGCCGAATCCGTACGTCCTGCATCAAGCAGAGAAGGAGGACGACGACTTCAAGCCACCGCTGAAACGAGGCAAGAAGTACTTGGTGAAATGGCGAGACCTCAGCTACGTTGATTGCTCGTGGGAGTGGGAGGATCAGCTGACAGACGATCGGAAGATTGCCGCGTACCACCGCTACAACCACCCGCCAATCCTCAACGGTGCGCACCCCGCTATGTTCAGCGACGTTCGGCCGGATCCGACTTCATGGGCGAAGTACCAGGAGTCGCCGAGCTACAACAACCAGAATGTGCTGCGCTCGTATCAGCTTGAAGGCCTCAACTGGATGGTGTTTTGCTGGTACAACCGCCGAAACTGCATCCTTGCTGATGAGATGGGTCTCGGCAAAACGGTGCAGGCGACGTCGATCTTGGAGCACTTGCGCCAGCGTGAGCACATTCGCGGCCCGTTCTTGGTGGTGGCTCCGCTCGCAACGCTCGGCAACTGGAAGCGCGAGATTGAGACGTGGACGACCATGAACTGCGTGGTTTACCACGACTCGGAGGGCGGAGCGGACATTCGCGCGTTCATCCGCGAGCACGAGTTCTACTACTCGAGCGAGATGCACCGCCGTCGTGGTATCTACAAATTCAATGTCCTTGTAACGTCGTACCAGACGCTCATGCAGGACGCTGAGTACTTGGACAGCATCCACTGGCGGTACATCGTTATCGACGAGGCCCATAAGCTCAAGAACCGTGAGGCCAAGCTGCTGCAGTCGCTGAGCAACTTTGAGTGGGACTCCTGCCTCCTCATGACGGGTACGCCGCTGCAGAACGGCGTCTTCGAGCTGTGGTGCTTGCTGAACTTCATCGAGCCGGATAAGTTCCCTAGCCAGCAGGAGTTTTACGACGAATTTGGCGACCTGAACACCGCCGAACAAGTCGCGCGGCTGCACGAGCAACTGCGGCCGTACATGTTGCGACGCGTGAAAGAGGACGTGGAGAAGAGCATCCCGCCCAAGGAGGAGACGATCGTCGATGTGGAGTTGACGACTTTGCAGAAGAAGTACTACCGCGCCATTTTTGAGCGCAACCGGTCCTTCCTCAACATGGGCGCGACAGGTACCGTCGCGAATCTAGTCAACGTCGAGATGGAGCTGCGCAAGTGCTGCAACCACCCTTTCCTGATCCGCGGTGTCGAAGAGAAAGAGTGCTCGAAGTTTGACGACCAGCAGCGCACCAAGATCCTCATCCAGGCCAGCGGCAAGACAGTGCTGCTGGACAAGCTGCTCACCAAGTTCCGCGCGGAGAACAAGAAGGTGCTTATCTTCTCGCAGTTCAAGATCATGTTGGACATCATCGAGGACATGTGCCAGCTGAGAGGGTACAATATCGAGCGTCTGGACGGCTCGGTGCGCGGCAACTCACGCCAAGCGGCCATCGACCGATTCAACACCCCGGACTCGGACCTGTTCGCTTTTCTGCTGAGTACTCGCGCAGGTGGCGTGGGCATTAACCTCATCGCGGCGTCGGTCGTGATCCTGTTCGACAGCGACTGGAACCCTCAGAACGATCTGCAGGCCGTGGCGCGCTGCCATCGCATCGGCCAGACGCAGTCGGTCAACATCTACCGCCTCGTGACCAAGAAGACGTACGAAGCTCAGATGTTCGACATTGCGTCCAAGAAGCTCGGCATGCACCACGCCGTCTTTGAGACCGGCGGCGTGCGCAACGAGTTTGATGGCGAGGACGACGACACGGGCAACATGATGTCGCTCATGTCGTTGGACCGTGAGAAGGTCGAGATGATGATCCGCTACGGTGCGTACGCCATCATGGGCGAGGACGAAGAGGACCCGGAGAACCGTGCGATCAACGAGCTCGACATTGACCACTTGCTGTCCACGAGTCGTACCGTTCGCTACGACCCGACGCGTGGCGAAGGCGAGAACGGCGAAGACACGGAGAGTGCCGAGGGTGACGAGTCTGGGGAGAGTGAGAAGAAGAAGCCGACGCCGTCACAGAGCACTGCGCTCTCATTCTCCAAGGCGACTTTCACAGCCGAAACATCGGACACGACCATCGATTTCAACGACGAGCAGTTCTGGGAGAAGGTGCTTGGCCCCAAGCCTGTGCAGGTGCTCATGACCAAGGTGCAGGAGGGTTGGCTGCGGACAGCGTCGTCTGAGGATCTCAAGGGGTTCTTGACGGAGCTGCGTAACCTTGCGCGTGCTGTCGTGCAGGAGCGACAGCGTGGCGGGTCGCTTGCGGACGCCGACCAGGTGCTGTCGATTCTGATTGAGCTGAAGGTGACTGGCCCAATCATCAAGGACGTCGTGAACGTCCGCGCGGTTGTGAGCGAGTGGCTCGAGGTCATTGAGCGGCCCAAGCGCCGGCGTAACCAGGACGTGGAGAGCGAACTCATGTATCTCGAGTTTATCGACGGACGAAAGGAGGAGTCGCCAGCAGTGACATCGCGGAAGGGCGGGGCGGGACGCAAGAAGGCGGCCAAGAGCGACAGCCGACGCGCTCGCCAGCGCAAGCTGTACAAGAGTGACGAGGAAGCGGAGCTCGACCGCGAGGACGCCGAAGTGGAGATGGTTATCAAGCGGCGCAAGGCGAAGCGGCAATCATCAGCAGGGGGCACGGGCCGCTCGAATGGAGCTCCTTCGAATGTCAGTGGGATCAGAGTCGGGCTCAAGCGCTCGTCAGCTGCTGAAGAGTGGAGCGTGGAGAAGGTGGAGAGCGCGAACCGCAACGTCCAGAAGCAATTGGAGATGGCTGCTACTGTTGGTGCGATGTCGGCTTCGACGAAAAAAGGTCGGAAGCCGCGGAAACTGGAGAACTCGCTCCAGGACGACGGCGACGGCGACAGCTCAGGCAACTCGGACAACGATGTGGCCGAAGATCAGGAGAAGAAGCGCAGGTCTCATCGACGACTCACCGGTGACGAGAGCGAGGAGGAGGACGACGAGAGCGACGAGGAAGAAGACGAGGAGGACGAGGCGGAAGAAGAGGAGGACGAGGAGGAAGAAGAGGAAGCTGAGACTCCCCCTCGCCCCGCTAGGCGACGCGGCCGGCCGCCCAAGTCCAAGGCCAAGCCGTCAGGGTCCGTGGACCCTCAGGAGGATTCGGAGATGTGGTGTCGCGTGTGCTTCAGCGACCAAGGATTCCTCGACGATCCGATCGTTCAGTGCGAGAAGTGTCGCGTCGCTGTCCACCAGGTTTGTTGCTGTTCCTCGTGGGTAGCAGCTGTGGGTCGATGACTATGCTGATCATTGATGCTTTGTTGATGCAGTACTGCTACGGCATTGCGGACGTGCCCGAGGGCGACACGCCCTGGTACTGCGACTACTGCTCGGAGATGCAGGAGCCTCCGACCAATGCGGTTCGTATATCTTTCTGCCAGAAGTATGAATGCGATCTGTCAACTAACGCCTCCGTCATCCATGCGATCGAGCAGAAGTGCGAGCTCTGCCCGCTGACGCGGTCGCCCAGCGCCTTCAAGAAGACGTGCGAGGGCAAGTGGACCCACGTGGTGTGCGCGCTGTGGGCTCCTGGCGTGCAGTTTGCCGACGTGGAGCGCATGCGTGGGGTCAAGCACGTGGAGGCTGCGGTGGCCGAGACGCGCGGCAACCATTGCGCGCTTTGCAAGGAGAAGGACGGGTGCATCAAGTGCAGCCGCGGGTCGTGTCTGACACACTTCCACCCGCTCTGCGGTCGCGAGACGCGCGGCAGGTACGACATGTTCATGAGCGAGGGCGGCCAACTGCGCGCCTACTGCTCCCGCCATCGCTCGCGCGCGCGTCGGCATACCTAGTCCGATCAGTAGCGTGTCGTGATGACGTGTCGTGGGCGGGCGGGTCGATAGAAGCGCGAGGCTTGGCGGCGTTCCCAGCGAGCGTCGCGGACAGATTTCAGGGCGAGCGAAGACGCAGCGTCGTGATTTATGAAGAGACAGAGGAAACAGAGAACCCCTTCATGTTGGTGTCGCCATCGATCGGAGCACTTTAGAGCAGGTCGAACTCTCGCGCGGCGCGCTCCATGTGCGAGTCGAACTGCGCGATCCACGCCTGGCTGAGGAAGCGGTTGGCCTTCTTGGCCCACTCGAGGTCGTCCAGCGTCTGGGCGAGCTGCTCGTATGTGATCAGAGGCGCCGCAGTCGATGCCGCCGCCGTGTTCTTCCCTCCGCCCCCGCTGCTGCTGCTCGCCATGCCGAGCGCTCTGTCGACCAGCGCGTTGATGCAGGCGTCGTCCACGTTGGGAAGCGTGAGGCTGGCGATGATCGACCGAAGGTGGGACCTGTTCATGCCCTCGCCGTCTGACGTCTGCGCCGACTTGAACTCGTCCAGGATGCGCTGCTTGGCCTTGACGATGGCGACGAACTTGCCGGACGCCTTGCCCTCGCCGCTGCTGCGCTTGGACGGGTTGGGCTCCCGCTTGAGCTGCTCCCGCTGCGCATCCGAGCGGCGAGCAACGCGCACGAGCTCCTCGAACTCGTCAATGTCGATCGAGCCGTTGCCGTCCTTGTCGATGAAGTTGACAAAGTCCTGCCCCTGCTCGGGCGTCAGCTGGATCTCCATCTGGGACAGCGTGTCGATCATCTCCTGCGGGGAGATGCTGCCGTTGCCGTCGGCGTCGCAGAAGCGGAAGAGATCGATCACGCGCAGGCGCTTGCGCTTCATGTAGCTGTCGATGTGCATGACGACATCGCGGACGAACGCCAGCCGCTCTTGCGTCTTCTGGTCCGTCGACTGGTACGTGCCTGTGAACGCTGTGTCGACTGGCGCCTCGGAGCCACTCGAGCCTCGGTGGGAGATCAGACTGTTGGAGCGGTGCCTTGCCGTGTTGGAATTGGCCACGCTTCCTTCAGGAGTAGCCGACGTTGCCATCACCGTCTCGCTATCACTTGAGCGCCGGCGAGGTAAAGCGACCTCTTTACTCTTCGCATCATCGACCGAAATTGCTGTGTTGGCCACCGCTTCGTTCAACCGCCTGTTGGACGCCGAAGGCACCAGCGACTTGGTGCCTGGAATGCTCAACTTTGGGAAATTGGGCACGTGAGCCGCCGAAGTTGAGGGCACCACTGTCTCTTTTCTTCGGGCCGCATCTCGTATTTGAGTCTCTCCGTTCGCTCCAGTCTTCCGAGCTGCGGCGTCTTGGACTGCTGTCGGTACGTTCTGCCCCTTCTGGCGGCCGTCGTCCAGCAACTTCTTCAGAGACGCCTGCCACGTCTTGTCTTCAGCCGAGCGGTTCTCTTGAGGATGATTGTCGCTTCCCGGCCCTTTATTATCGCTTGGTGTCGCTCCTCGGCTGCTGCTGGGCTCGGTGTTGACGGGTTCTAACCCTCGAGACCGCCGTATTTGTAATTGGTTCGTGGCCAACGCAGATGACTTTGGTGAGTCCACTGATATCTCTGCCGTCGACTTGGGGGGAGGTCGAAGGCTAACGACGAGGGAGTCTAAGTTGGATTTGGTCGGACGCTGCGACAGCGCACGCAGTAGCACTGGCGGCTGCTGTTTTTGCCCGAGCAGCGCAACCCCGGAGTCGCCAGACGACACGCGCTTGATGAAGTGCTCTGGATTGCCCTCGGAGGTCTGACGAATGGGGACACTCAAGAGTCCTGCCGACAAGTCTGGCAGACTTGTCAGTGATATGTCGGCGTCGTCCGAGCGTTTGCTGCCGCGCTTGGAGATTCGCCGGCCGGACTCGGAGATCCGGTCCCGATACATGGCGAGGCGTTGAGACTCCTCAAGGATAATCTTCATCTCGATCTCGTCTGGACACGTTCACACGAGTTCATCGATGTGAGTGAGTGCGCATTATCAGTGTCGTTGGCTCGGTCAGACCCACCAACTTCATCTTGCGCCTCGGGATCTTGGTCGTACACGAGCATGTACCGGTTGTTGCGCACAGCCTGGATCACTCCATCATAGATGTGGCCGTGCGGCAGCTCCTTCAGGAAGCGCGTCCCGACAGACATTGGAATGCGACCTGTCTGTGGCCGCGCGCTGATCTCAATTGCGCGCCGCTTGCCTACACGGCGCCGGATGAATGTGCGGATGACAGCCTGGACCAAGATCAGCCCGCGTCGAAAGCTCACGCTGGACTTATACAGCAGCGCGTCTCCCTTCTGCACGACCTGCTGAGCCGCCGCTTCCTTCGCGTCGCGATCGGCAGTCTTGCAGACCACGCACAGCTGCAGCAAGAACTCGAGCGTGTCGTCCACCGCCACGCCCGCGAGCACCTTGACCGGACTCACGAGAAGCAAACAGGAGACGCACTGCTCCTTCGCGTTAGTCATTGCAAAGGTCACGAAAGCGAGCGCGCGCGTCAGGAAGGCAGCCTGGAAAGACAGATTATACCCGTCAGCTGACGCAACAAGGAGAGGGGGAGGCGGTGGCTGTCATCACACACTGCGTAGCACGAACCTTTTCTTCTTTCGCCACGAGCAAGGAGAAGTCGAGCTGCGCGGGTGTGAACAGGTCGAAGCCGCCGAGCGTCTCGACGAGCAGCTTGTGGAGGAATGTGAACGGCGGTCGCCGCAGCACTTTACGGGTCACTGCTGTGGTTTGCACGACGCTCATGAGCGCTTGGTATGTCTGCTCGACGATGGAGTCCGACATGGTGCACGCCGCGCCGCGGATGTCGGCAATCCTTTCGAATGAGCAGCTCGCCACGACGCTAACAGGGGCGACGCGCCGCTGCTCATCAAGTGCGGCTCTGGACAAAGCAGACAGTGACTCCCAGCTCATATCGACGGCACTTGATGCCCAATCAAGGAAAGCTGCTGTGCTATTTCGGGCACCAACCAAGTTGATCGCTGGCTGGAATTGAACTTTGTCGTCGTCGGACGACCACGAGGAGTGCTGGCATCTGTCATGGCATGAACGGACGCCGCTGATCGCCGTGCCTGCCGGAAACCTGATTCATCCGGTTCAAACTTGCTTGGGTTGGCGCGAGGAAGCTGTTCTTCGGTCGGTTCGCGGGGCTCTTTCTCCTTGCTGGAGGTTGCAATCGTGTTGACGACTGCGTCGCAGCTGAGCGCGCAGATCTGGGCTCCAGCTGCGAGGCTCGTTGCTCCTGCAGCCTCTGTTGAGTGGATATCTGTCTAGGTCGCTGGATTGTGTATCGAGATTGGAGTGGTCGTTCGGTCCGAAGAAGTTTGTCAAACTCAGAGCGGTACGGATTACTCGGAACCGCAGTGACCTTCGGCTTTGGGCGGGAGCGCGCAGCGGTCGGCTCGCTCGCCGTCTGCTCTGCTTGGTCTTGTTGCCGGCTATTGCCAGCAACACGGTGCAGGGTGCTTGCTGGCGACACCAACGAGTTGAGGATATCGTAGTCTTCTCTCGCCTGACGAGGGATGCGCATGCCAAGGTCAGCGTCCTCGTCCTCATACCGTCGGGGAAGGATGTCTTCGTCCTGCGAAGGCCGAGGCAGTGGCTTTGTTCTTCTTCCTCCTGGCGTAGCACTTCCATCCGTCGCACGGAAGAGATTCTTGTGGCCCACCTTCCTCGCTGAATCCACCGGCTGCGACTGCTGCTGTTCCAGTTGGCGCTGCAGTTGCTGCAGCAGCTTCTTCTGGCGGACGCGGATCTTCTCCGACAGCTCTAGCGAGTCTTGCAGCGAGTCGCAGTGGGTCTTGAGCTTCGCGTACGCTTGCTTGACGCGCTTGGCATCCTGGTATTTCTTCTCGATCGTTGCCAGCGCGCGCTTTGTCTGCAGATAGCCATCACATCAGCAACGTCACTCCATGACTCATCAACGTCTGGTATACATGCCGCCAACCTTCTCTAGCTCGAAGCGCAGCTGATCCCGCTCGGTCGTCACATTGTGGAGCTCGCGCAGCGTGCGCACCGAGTTGGACTGCGCGCGGTTGATGCGTCCGGTCGGCGTCGTCAACTCGCTCGGAGCTGAGGGGACACAACAGCAGCGAATCGATCGTCAGACACCTGATGCCACCTGACTTCCATGATATCCGTAAAGGATACGAAACGAGCAGTATGTCCACCACGCAACGTACTGTTCTTGCGGCGAGCCGACACCTCCGCCGACCGCAATGGCTGCCAAACCCCACAGCGTCAGTCCCGGTCATGGCGACACATCATCACTCCAGCCGCACCTTCTTGGCTGCGCTGGCCGGGGTCGCCTCCCTCGACACCTGCGCCGGCTCCTCCGCGGCTGCCGCGTCCATCGACCGGTCAAAGGACGGCTGGGCGACCGAGGACGCGCTGCGGGCCGAACCGGCGCGCAGCTTGGTCGTGAGCTTGGCCACGTCTCGCTGCAGCTCCTCCAGGCGCGACTCGAGCCTGTTGCGGCGCCGGAAGTGCGACTGCGCAAAGTCCCGCGCGAGTGCCTCTCCTCCCCCCGCCGGTGCGTGTTCGCCGCGCTCGTCCCGTGCGATCGCGTCAACCGGCCGCCTGTCGCCCGCCGACTGCTGCTCCGGCGTACGGAAGGCCGAGGGCGTCGACTCTTCCGCGTCTTCCATGTCGTACACATAGGCGCCGTCGCCGTCCGCGAGCTCGAAGCGCTCGTAGGCCCGGCCATTGGCGGCGCTCATGCTCCTCGTCCGCACTCACTCACGTGCGCGCACTTTCCAAACAGTGGATCCCGATACAAAACAGGACGGCGCGCGCCAAAATGCTCTCGATGGTTGCTCAAAACGCGCAACCTTCGTACGACCTTGTCTTCGTGCACCTTCGTGCGACCGCAATAGTTGAAGCCGCTCGCCGCCAAAGGGCGTGGCACATTGCGCAAGATGCCGGCCAGGGGCGGCGCGGACGGTGCGCGGGCCGGCGAGCCGCCTCCAGGCGCCAGCAACAACGCCGGCAATGCTGCGGGCCGGGCCGAGAGCGCCGGGCGGCAGGCGCTGAGCGCCAACTGGCAGTCGGCGCTGTGCGTGACGTCCGTGTACGACGCCATGGCGCAGCTTCAGCAGGAGAACGACTCGCTACGCGAGGAACTGCACGCCGCCAAGCAGACGCGCGCGCTGGTCGCGGCCAAGGCAGTCGAGGCGCAGCAATTGCGCGAGCCGGAGCGCGTCGGCGCCTGCGAGAAGCACGAGCAGGAAATTCGGCTACTGCGAAGGGAGAAGCTGCAGCTGGAGCGGCTCGGCGAGCAGCAGCGCGCGGCGCTCGAGGTGCGGGCGCGAGAGGCAGAGGCCGCCTGCCAGCAGCAGATCGCAAAGTACCAGGAGAAGCACGCGCTGGACCCGAACGCGGCCAAGCGCGTGGCGCTGTCGGTGCAGACGCTGCGGGACACGCTCGACAAGGTCGTCGAGGAGAAGGAGGAGCTCGCGATCCGCTACTCGCAGCTCAACCAGCTGTACGCCAACCTGCAGCAGGAACATGCCAACACAGTGGCGACGCTGCAAGGCAAGATCACGGGGCTGAAAGCGCAGCGCGGCATGCAGCGCGTGGTGACCGTCCTCTCGCGGTGGTCGACGTCCAACGTGGAGCGAGCGTGGCGCATCTGGACAACTCGAACTAAAATTGACAGTGTGCAGACTCAAGAGCGGGTGACTGCGTTGCAGACAAAGAACCAACTGCAAGGACATGTGAGCAGACTGTTGGCGGTCCGACTTAATGAAATGGTGTCCCGGTCGGCGCTGACAAGAGCCCGCGAGTACTTTGCACTCTGGCGCGCGTACTCGAGTGCCAAACTCCGTCATCGGCAGAGCATCAGCATCATGTCTCTTTCGAGATCGCAACGATCTGCCAAGTGGGTATTCGAGTCGTGGAGGGCATTCTCTCGAAGCGAAAACAACTGTCGAGCTGGACTAGAGAAACTATCGTCGCTGCTGCATCGTCACAAGACCCGTAACGCGCTGAGGAAGTGGGTGCGCCGAACACAAGTCGAGTATCCTCAGACTCACTTCATCCACGATAAGAGTGCGATGCAACACGAGATCACAGCGCTGAACGACACTTTGCACTCAACGCGGCAAGAGCTAGAGTCGACTCGGAAGGAGATTCAGCTATTGCTTTCGAGTCAAACTGATGAGCGCAAACATGCGGACGAGATATTGCAACAGAAGCTTGAGATGGAGCTTGCGATCAAGGAGAAGGTCGGTCGGTTCCTCCGCAAGCAGTCGGATCGTCATCTGCTTCTCGGCGTGATGTCGCGTTGGCGCGGAGCTGCTGTGGTTCTGCGGGCGTTGAAGAAACGCGAGGAGTTCGTCCGTGCAAGGCTCTGCCATCGGCGTCTGCAGATGAGCATAGCGCAATGGCAGAGCTCAATCAACGAGGACCGCAAGTACGCTGCGATTTTCCACCGACTGAGAAACATCAGGGTCGTGCGGTGCTTCAACTCGTGGAAGGAAGCGACGGAGGAGGCTTCAGCTCGCAAGAGTGCACTTCGGCAGGCCTTGTTCACGATGCAACACCAGCAAACGGCCAAGTGCTTCGCTCAATGGAAAGACTTTCATGGTCGCCAGCGCCAGATGAAACGTCAGTTGCAGTGGTTGGCGACTTGGACGGAGAAACGACTGCTTTCGCAGGCTCTTTCGCGGTGGAAGGCACACCTCCGAACGGTTTTGGTTCATTTATCACAGTTGGAGCTCAAGCAGAGCAGAGCACGACAGGAATCCGACTACACGAAGCACAAGCAGCAGCTCGTTGTGTTGCTTCAGAGTTTTTACCAGTGGCGTCGGTATGTCAAAGCCCAAACGGATCGAACAAGGTTGCTGAGCAAGTACGCCGCGCGTCTGAAGAACAATATTCAGCTGCGAGCGATGCAGTCATGGACCACGTTTTGCGAGAGTCGGAAGCAAGCGCGAGAACTCGTCCGGCGGTGGATCTATCGGAGCTACTCTGGTCATTTGACGATCGCATTGGACAGATGGAAACGATATACGCTCTCGGAGACCCACTCGGCAACGCATGAACGTTTGACCCAGCAGCATAATACCCGTGTCGAGTTCATCGAACAGCAGTTGACCAGCGTCCAAATGATGCGCGAGGAGCTGCATCAGCGGTTTGCGGCTGAGCAAGAGCAGCATGAAGACGCATATCAAGGCGTCTTGACGACTCTACACGCAGCAAATCGTCGTCGACGGCGGCTCAATTGTGCTATTGATACTCTGTGCAGTCGACACACTCGAATAATCGCGTTGCGAAAGGCTCTGGTGAACTGGCATGAAGTGGCGACTGACGTCAAAGTCAAGCGCCAGATCGTTCGCGAATTCAGAGCCAAGACTTCGAATGCCAGCCTCCAATTCGTTTTCTCGGCGTGGAAGGATCAATGGATGCGACGAAAGCGGATCGCAACGACGGTCGACAGTCTCAAGAGACTGCATGCATTCTACTCGCTCACAGCGGTCTTGGACGGTTGGGTCGAGTTTCGAAGGCGCCAGAAATGGATCAAAGAGTTCGCACGGCTGTGCTTATCGCGCACCAACACTTGCTGCTTGGCTGAAGTAATTCGAGGCTGGAGACGAGTCACGCGCACGAACCACTTGCTTCGAACGGCAGTGAGCAATGCGCTGTATCGATCCGCAACTGGGCAAATGGCGTTCGCTTTCTCACAGTGGCTGTTGCTCACGCGCGAGTTGGCTGCTGCGGAGAAGGAGGCGAGGCGGAAACAGGTCATTGATGACATGCGCACCATGATCAGTGTCAAATGGTCGCTGTCCGTCGTTCGAACAGTGTTTGTCTGCTGGAAATCCGTCGTCGCCACACAACGAGCTCGGTACAAAGCTGGCGAGCGACTGCAATCCTGGTATCGACGTTGGCTGCTTCAGCAATGCCTTTCAGCGTGGCAGACCTCCCTTGACAAGCAAGCATCGTTAGACGCCTGGTTACGCCGCTGGATGACCAAGACAATTACTCGAAAGCAGGAGCGAGCACTTCGCGTGTGGAAATCAGCGGTGCTTCGGTCTCAGATGAAAGATGTGCAAGCGCTGCGTGCTCTGTACGAGCAGGAGTGTACCGATGCTCGACAATACAAGGAGGAGATAAGCGAGCTCAAAGCGTCGTCAAGAGCGATGAGTGTGCAGCTTGTGGAGATGGAGACGGCCCACACCCACGCTGTTCATGAGCTCGAGCTCACGAACTGGCTAGTGACTGTGTCGAGGTGTTTCGGAGCATGGAAGCTGCGGACTCTAGGCGCGCGACGACTCTCACACGTGCAATGTGCGTTTTCTCGGAGTTGCAAACGAAAGCGAATCGCTTTCTTTGTGAACCAGTGGCGCAAATTCGTCCAGGACCACCGATCGCTGCTTCAAGAGGCTCAAGAGCGGTGGCACCGGCTTCAGCTGCGCAGGCAACGCGCATGCTTTCAGAGCTGGCGTTTTGTAATCGAAGTCAAGGCTGCACTGAAGCGAAAAGAGAAGGGGTTACGCAGTCGTCGTGACAAGAAGTGCAAGCAGAAGATACTGGTGTCGTGGTGCTTGTTTGCCGGCCAAGCACGCGCTGTGTCTGCAGGGGTCAACCAACTTGGCCAAGCAATGGGTGCCGTCGAGTTGCGAGTGCGATTCTCTCAATGGGTATTGACTTCGCGGTCATTGAAGCAGCTCGAGCAACGTGCTGAGGAGAGGCAGCTGCGCCTTGAACAACTGACTGAACGAGTGCGCGAGCGGATTTGCTCACAAACTATTATCGCTTGGCTTCAGATAATCAAGGCAAGACAAAACCGACTGCAGAAGGTCGACTTGCACTTCAATTTGAAGTGTTTGGAGGCGAAGCGAGCGGTGCTTGATCAGTGGAGATCGCACTTGCAGCTACTATCCCATCAACAGCAGAAGCTCGGGTATCTGAGCTACCTTCGGCAAAGAGTAGTCTTCCGGTCAGCGTGGCGCTTGTGGATGAACTTCGTCCACCGGAAAGCTGTTGGCTCTCTCATGTTGGAGACTCGCCAACTCAAACTTCAGCAACAACAAACCACGCAACAGCTTTACACGACATCTGCCGACTTGGACGAGGCGAAGGCAGCACTTGCACAAGCGAGATCAGCTCTCAACGAGACCGAATTGCGGCTGACGAATACGCATTCACTATGGACGCACAAGGAAGTGGAGACACATAATGCTGCAGCGAGAGCCACCGCACTTCAAAGGATAGTGCACCGGAGATTCGTTCCTCGGAGCGTGGCCCGATCATTCAGGCTGTGGAGAGAGCAGTGTGAAGTGTTGAAGGCGCGTCACAGAGCTGCTAGAATATTCGCGTTGGTGACACGTCGCCAGCGTTGTCTTCACGCGTTCTCATGGTGGAGAGAGGACTGCAAAATGGGAAGAAGCCGCCAGCGATTTCAGAGCGCGTCAAGGATCAGGGCACTCCGTCAGCATCTCCAATACTGGAAACGTGTTGTGAACAGGAGAGCAGCCGCGAAGCTCTTTCTTGCTCGGCGATTGCTGGTTTCCCTATCTGGACCTCAGCGACTTTCGTGGGGATTTCGCCTGTGGAGACTTGCGACAGAAGCAAGACGAGCGATTGACCACGTCGGGGTCTTGAGCCAGGATATCCAGCGGAGATCCGAGCAGACAACAGTGACCCAAAGACGCTTTCTACTGGCGAAATGGCTGTGGGCGGCGTACGTTCACCGCCTTGGCCAGATGCGCGCGTTTATCGTTCGATGCCAAGCGGAAGTGGCTGCCGCCTCACGAACCGACCATGAGCGGGCTATTCAGCGGCTCCAAGATGTCCACACCAACGAGATCATTGCTCAGGAAGAGAAAGCAGCCCAAGCACTCCTGAAGTCTGCACAGCGCGCGAAAGAGGATGCTTGTAGCTGTGAAGCAGTGCTGACGGGGCCGTCCTTACGCGCTATCAAGGCGCTTTTGCATCGGGTATCACAGGCCACGACGCTCCACGAACTGTTCACCAGCGTCTCAGGGACGTTCGGCCAGTTTCTCCACGGATGCACAGGTAGGGGCTGTCATCAATCGGTGAGCGACTGGTATGGAACTGCTCTTAGCTAACAAACATTACCGTCAGCGATCCTGTTTCTGTTTGATCCCAGCAACAACGAGCTGTGGACACAGCGAGAGCAAGACCGGATCATCCAAGTGCCAGTCTCGATCGGTATCACTGGCTGCACGCTATCTAGTGGCGCGATGGTCGACGTCGAAAGCATGCTGGACGACCCGCGCTTCCACCCGATGGTCGACCAGCTCGTGCTGGGAGAACTGAGAGCTGCAGAAGGCCAACTTATCGCTACCGGTATTTCGGCAGCACGGACGCACGGCTTGAGCGGGGGCTCTATCGGCCTGTTATCGACGCCTTTGCTGTCGAACGATGGTGCGTCAGTCTGAGCTGTGACTGTGCCTTGAGGCTGTTCCTAATGCCTTGCATTTGGGCTGTGCAGGTGCCGTGTATGGGGTGCTACAGGTCGCCGTGCCAAAGTCGTCCATCAGTCCAAAGCAAGCTCGGACCAACAAACTACACGCTCAACTTTTCGCTCGGACTTGCGGCGCCATTAGTACGTCATTGACACGCTATCCTTCACGATCTTGAGCTGCAGCGCACTCACATGCATGATCCGCTGTCAATAGTCGAGCAACTTCTGACCGAGTTGCTGCGCAATTGCCGCGACCGAGTGCGCTCGCGCTCACCCGACCGCTTCGCAAAGTTGTTCAAGGTCAGCCATGATTTTACTTCCCACTACATGATTATATGAGCCTGCGCTCACTCTGGGGTCCGCCTTGATGCCGTTGGTTCTGCAGCAATCCAAGAACTGGCGGAAGTACTATGCAGCGTTAGAGCGAAAGTGCGTCACAATCCAGGATCAGCTGCAAGCTGTCTCAGAAGAACGGCATGCACTTGTCGAAAGAGCCAACAGTGCGCAGACTGAGATGTCGGCTGTGAAGACCAAGCTCGAGACGTGCCACTCGATAGAGCGCGGGTTCGCGAAGGAAGTGGCGTTGTGGAAGAAGAAACTGCTCAAGCTCAAGGCCCAGCTGGATGCCAAGGAGGCGTTGGTGGAGGAGAAGTCACGAGAGTTGCAGACTGTTGTCGATGAGTTTCAGCGGTACAGGAGACACCAGCGGACGAAAGAGCTCGACGCAGCGCTTACCCGCTCTCCAGTCAGCAGAGTCAGCGATGAACCCCGAGAGGGACGCCCAAGAGACGACGAATTCAGCGGCGGCGGACAGCTTGCCATGCTCCGAGCAGACTACACATCGGTCAAGAACCAGCTCGTGCGCGCTGAGTCGGACAATCTGATCCTTGTGCGGGCACTTGAGATGGCACGGCAGAACGACGGCCAGCTGCCCGCCGGGATCGTCCACGAAGTGGCTCGCATCACCCTCCGCATGGCCAAAGATGTGTAGATGCCGACAACAAGTAAGGTCTTAGTGAATGGCTGATCGATTCAGTGTTTCGTGGTCGAAAGGCAGGGTCTAACTCGCTCTTCGCCCCCTACTCCAGTGTAAGATCGGGCGAGGCTTCGCCTGCCACGCGGAGGAACCGGTCCTTGAGTATGTCCGTGAGCAGCATGTGGCTGCCCAGGGGCTCCGTCACGCGCACTTGGACGCCCGGGTGGCGCAGCTTGACGGCGTTCGAGATCTCTTCAATGTCGCCACTCTCACCGGCATGTCGGCCGCCCGAGAAGAACATCTTGGCGACGACCACGACGCCCGACGAAATGTCGTAGTGATCCAGTGCGTGCTCGAGGAGAGGGTCGTTGAAATCGTACTCCGGGCCCTCGCGCCGCTCCATGCACGCTGTCAGAACGCGCAGGACCTGCTTGTTGTCCTTGAGGATGGCTCGGAGCTGGTTCGCGACAACTTCTCGGGCTTCGTGAACCTCGAAACTCGGCGTGCCATGGTCCAGCACGATCACCGTCACTTCTTCGTCGGATGGGACGTCCGTCAGCTGCTCCTGGATGCGATCATGCAGGATCTGAGCCACGCGGTCGTTTTCCGGGATCTCCTTGTCGACGACGCACCGACCAACACGCAGCGCCAGCGTCGCGCCAACCTCGTGCGGATGCTGCTTCCAGCACTTGTCGACGACCTGCGGCAAGAACTCGGTGAGCGTCGCGCTCTTGCCGAAGAAGAGCGGGAGCACCACGACATCGGCTGAGGACGATGCCTTCTGCTTCAGGTACTCAGTCAAAACCATCTCGAACGTCTTGGCGGGTAGCCCGTTCAGCTCCGAAGCGTCGACGCGGTGCGAGAAGCGGAAGCTGCACGGCACCACGGGTCGCTGCAGCGCGCGGCTGAGCCGGAAGCTGATCTGGCGCAGGTCCAGGAAGGGCTCAGCCCGCAGCGAGCCGATGTTGGCCAGCACCACGAGTTGCTCCTCTCGCGTCGAGACGTCCAAATCAATGCCGGCTTCTTCCTCGAGCACCTGGGCCAGCAGCCCCTCTCGATACGTCGGGTACCGAAGCTTGACACCGAGCTCGTTCTTGACGCGAGCGTTGCTGCAGACCTTGCTCTCGGCGTAGAACGACTTGGCCATTGCGCTCATGGACGCCTCGGCCTCCTCCCACGACCTGCTGGGCGGGACGGGGACGTCCAGCAGCTCGCAGGCGTAGGCCGTCACGTCCTCCGCGGGCGCCGGCTCGTCGTCACAGACGTTGTAGATGCCGCCAGCGCTGGGCTTGGCCGCCGACGCGAGCAGGATTTCGACGATGTCGTCCACGTGGATGCGATTGAACACGCGGCCGGGCAGGTGGATGCGCGTGGCCGAGCCGCTGCGCACCTTGGTGATCGTGCCACGGCCCGGCCCGTAGATCCCGGCGATGCGGAACACGTGCACGGGCAGCCCGGGCAGGTCGAGCCAGAGTCGCTCAGCGCGGATGCGGAGCTGCGACCGGCGCACGCTAGAGCCCACGGGGGCGGACTCGTCCACGACCTGCCCGTGGGTCTCGCCGTACACGCCGATGGTCGACAGGTACGCGACCCACTGCAGCGTGGGCTGCAGCGCCAGGATTTGCGCGCCAAGCGCGGCGAGCACCGGGTCCGGGCTGTCCTCGCTGCGGCCGGTCGGCACCGACACGAGCAGGTGCGTCGTGCCCTCGAGCGCCGCCTCGACGCTCAAGCCATTGGCCTCGGCGTCCCAGCGCTCACCGTCGAACACCAACACATTCTGCGGCAGGTCGTCGGTCGCGTGGAAGCAGAAGAGCGCCGGGTCGGACGCCGCGAGCTGCGCCGCCGACTCGCGAGAGCGCACCGTGCCGGAGACGCGGAAGCCCAGGCGGAGGAACGCGCGGGCCGCGCGCGCCGCAGAGAACCCGAGGCCGAACACGAACAGCTTGTTGCTGCTGTTGTTGTAGATGCCGCCGTCCCCACGGACGGGCGCGGGCGGTGGAGACGCAGGGGCGGACGCCATGCTCAGAGGTGTCGAGGCGCTTCGGAAGCGTTCGGAAGTGTCAAACACAGACGATCACGTTCGACGTCAGACGATCACGCTGGACGAGGACAATCGGAGTCTGAATCGGAGTCTGAGGAGATCATCGGAGTCTGAGGATTCTCCGTTGTGATCACTCACAACGACTGATCACACTGGTGAGTCTGCTGGTGTTCGCGGAAACCAGATGGATAGTCGTGCGCTTGTTGACGCGCGGGTCTTTACAGTCGCTCGATTGCCTGCGCACTTGACCACCAAACGGCCAGCGAACAAGTTCGGCATTGCCAGCCGTGGGAGCGCTGCTCGGTCCCATCGCGCGCGTGACGGGAGCAAGATGAGATGATCAAGCAATGCGACGCATTCCCGCGGTTCAAGATTTGCTGTCCGTAGAGGCTGTGCGCTCCGCAGCGTCAAACACCTGGCATTGGCGACGGAGCGCACCTCTTCGCCCCGGACACCTTCGCGGACAAGAGCTCCCTCTGTTCGTCGGCTGCTCCCGGTCGGTCGACGCGCATAAATCATTCGTCGACCAAGATAGCAAGTGATCGTTCTCCAGGATGAAGATCGTCCAGCTTCTCGTCGCGGCCGGTGCCGCCTGCGCGCTTGCTGGCGTCGACGCCGCCAAGTGCACCGCCAAGACGTCGGCCCCTACCGTTACGACGGCCGCTCCCGTGGCGACCACGGCGACGCCGGTGGCCACGACCGCCACTCCCGAGGCGTTCCCGACCGTGACGACTACGGCCCCAACCGCAGCCTCGAGCGCGGAAGCGAGCGCTGATGGAGAAACCGAGAACGAGGCGGACACGGAGGACGTGGGTGACGACGCGGACTCGGCTGAAGTGGACACGTCGGCGTCCTACGATGACGCTGCCAGCGCCAGCGCCAGCGCCACCGCCAGCTCGAGCGCGTCCTCCAACGCAACTGCAAGCACGAGCACGAGCACAAGCACGGACCACGCGACGTTCGGGACGATCACGTCGGCCGACGGCGAGTGTGTGATCGGCGACCCGGCCGAGTACATCAGCGCCGCGTACGTCGACTGGGAGTGGGACAACCGCATGTCGACCTATGTGCCGACGTTCATGAACTACATCTTTGATCAGCTGCACACGAACAACGGCGCGCTCACCTACTGCATCCGTTGGGACAGTACCGAGGCGCTGTCCAAGGCGGTGGCCTCCAAGTTCGAGGCCATGCTCAACCGCCAGTTTAAGGCGTGGAACCAGTGGCTGATTGGCTACGACTGCTGGCCGTTCGACGAGATCGACGTCACGGTCGTCGGCTTCGCCGTGCGCGATGCGTCTCTGCTCGACTGGAGCGACGACTCGCTCGGCAAGATCTACGAGGGCGTGCTGGACTCGGATGGCATCCCCCAGTGCCCCACTGAGTGCTACAAGCACCAGAACTTCGAGGCCAGCTCGGACACGAGCGCGTGCGAGGGCACGCCGTTCGACATGTCCCTGTGGCCGACGCTGGACATGGGCGGCGGCGCCGGCGGCGACTGGGGCCAGCGCGTGGACGCCGCGGGCATGCTCTCGACCATCGACGACGACCAACTGGTGATTGTTGCGCACGAGATTGGCCACGGGTTCGGCCTGCCCGACTTCTACGAGACGACCGACAAGCCCGCCGACGACTTCCCCGTGTGCATCATGGACGCCGGCACCTCCATGACCATCACACCTGCCGACGGTTGGATGCTGCGCCGCGTGTACGAGCACATCAGCGACCGCTACAGCTGAGCCTGAGCAGGTGCTGCTGCGGTGAGTCGTCCTGTTGGCCAGTCTGATCGATTCAGGACCGACAAGCGGCGGTCAGTGACTCGGATGGCCGTGGGGTGCAATTCCATCGCGCTATAGTGGTATTTTCGTGTAATTTGCCAAATGTGTGGTTGTTTTCAGTAGAATGTAGTTGTTGAATCGAGTTATTAGCAAATCAAATGCGCTCTTGACGGGCAAGGCAATATTAATTGGCTAAAATAACTTGAAAATCATTCCTATAACTGTAAAATAAAGTAACACATGGACATACAATTGTAATAACGAAAAGAGGAGGTTGCATGGCGGCGGGAAAAAACGTCGCATGGGGACATACACACAACCAGACCGCGAGCAGCGCCGATAACCAAGAGACCGGCAGTTCCTTCCTCTCCCCCCGACGGCGACAGCGACCAAGATGCTCGGCTACGTGGCGCGGCAGTACCGCTGGTACAAGCTCGAGTTCGGGCTCACGATGCTCAGCTGGTGGGAGGTGGCCATCTTCAGTACGTCCCGAAAGCCTTCTCTCTCTCCCTTGCTGACCGCGTGGGCGGTCACAGTCGACGAGAGTCTCACGCTGCTCCGCTGCTTCCCCCGTTTGCAGACAGCTTCCTGCTCGTCGTGCTCAGCGTCACGGGCTACTACCTGTACAACTTCGGCGCGTCCGTCGCGGGGCTCATCAAGAACGAGTGAGGCGCTGGTGGATTACAGCGACGGCGGTCGCTCTTCGTTTGGGAGTCGCGCAGATGGACAGAAGCGCAAAAGGCGACCGAGTGGCCGTGTGTATAATCTCAATGACCTTTTGACCCACACGGAGGGTTATCCGGACACTGGACGCCTCCCTGTGAGGGCAGACTCAAGACCATTGATGCAGCAACGAACGAGACCGCCCTGCTATAAATACGTCTCTTAGTTGGGTGACTGGCGCAGCTCTTCCTTGGCCCTTGATCGAGCTTTCATGCGCAGCGCGCGGCGGGTGGAGCATGGCGTCGCTGCAGGAGCGCCTGGCGATGATGGAGACGAACCCAAGGCGGCGCAACCGCGGCCAGGTGCCCAGCGACGCGGTCGCCGCTGCGCTCCAGTACCAACAAGCGTACGTGCACTGTGAGCTGGCGTTCAACACCGGGGTGATCTCGGACTGCTCCGAGAGCCTGGAGCAGATGAGAGCCGACAAGCGGGAGGCTCGCGAGAGCCGAGATATGATGTGGGAAGACCACTACGCGACGCTGATCAACAGCGAGCTGGTGCGGGTCACAACCGCCAAGAAGAAGAAGCTCGCGCAGGAGACCGCGACGCTCTCCCAGCTCGCTTCGGACAGAGATAAGTGGAACATGGCGATCGAGCTGCACATGCTCGAGTACCTGAGCGACTCGCTGTCGATCGTGGACCTGGAGCGCCGCAAGGAGTACTTCTCTTCCTATCAAAAGTCCGGCCAGACGCCTCTGCACCGAGCATGCAAAGCGAATGATGCAGAGCTCGTCCAGCTCCTCGTGTCGCTCGGAGCCGAGCTGGTGGCCACGGACGAGGCTGGCAAGGTGGGAATCAAACGTGTTTAACTGGATATCGACTCCCCAATCCGCTGTCTGACACATGCAATCGTCTTGAACGACCAGAGCATCTTTCATGTTATGGCAGAGAACCACTCGACGGCGCTGTTCCGCACGACCATTGCGCGGTTGACAGTCACCTCGCGATTCATCCTTCTCCAAGTGGACAACACGGGCAACTCTGTCCTGCACGCTGCCGCGGTGAGTGGCAGTGATGAAATCCTTCAACAGCTCCTGTCGGAGCCATATCGCTTCACTGTGGGTACTCTGATCGACTTGCAGCGAGGCACAGACAAAGCCACTGCGCTGCACCTTGCCGCTCGAAATGGACACTTGCGCTGCCTGGAGATCCTGATGGAGCAGGGCCAGCCAAACACGACCCTCAGCACCATACAGGGGTCGAACGCTCTGCACTTGGCACTCCACCAGACGTTCAACATCGATAGGCTCGCCGATGTCTTCTTGAAGTACACACCCGAAGGCAGCAGGGAAGACACCTTCAACAGCTCGGACGAGCACACTGGACAGTGTTGCCTCCACACCGCTATCGCCAAGGGTTACCTCAGTTTCAGCATGCAACTAATTCAAGACAAACGCGTGCAGCTCAACACGTCGACACGGGACGGCACATGGAGTCCACTGCATCTTGCTGTGATGATAGGCTCACTCGATCTGGCGACTGCTCTGCTGTCGGCAGGGGCGATCGTCGACATGGTCGACGCTGACGGGCAGACTCCTCTCTTGCTGGCTTGTCTTGGCGGCCGACTGGAGATCGTGCATCTCCTCTTGGACAATCGAGCGAATCCCGCACATCAAAATAAGCAGGCGCACTCTGCTCTGCACTACCTCGCGGCGTTCTGCCGAGACCGACAGCTTCTGGAGGACCTTGTCGGCGCCGGTGCAGACGTGAACGCCAAGTCCCTCAAGCTCAACACGCCTCTCCATTTTGCCGCGATGAACGGGAACGAGGTGGCCACACAGGTGCTGCTTGCGCACGGCGTCAGCCCCAGCGTCATCAACGAGGACAAGCGGAGCGTGGTGTATCTTGCCAAGAAGTGGCGCCACCGAGGCGTCGAGGACCTCGTGAAGCCCCCAGAGCAAGCGTCGGACGCTGATACGTCAGCGGGTGCCACACCGCCGGGGACGCGTGGCAACCAGCGTCCAGTCACGCCCGCCGGACTTCATCGCCTCGTTCCAGGCGGGAGGAGTTCTGGCATGGCGTCTCGGATGAGAGGCGCGAGGCCCCTTGGGCTAGACGATGGGCCCGACTCCGACTCCGACTCGCTGTTTGCGTTCGAAGACGACGAGCTAATCCTCCCGTCGTCTCACCCTTGGCCCGTCGCCGGCGGCGGCGATGCGGCATCAGCCTGTCAGAGCTTCACCGAGCTGCGTGAGCGCTTCATGGACCGCAGTGCCAACCCGCGGTCACCGCTGGGCCCGGTCGTCACGGCGCAGGACCGGCGGTATCGTGGATCTCCGCCGTCGTCACCAACTCGATCTCGACGGGCGACCAGCGGCGAGGAGCCGCTGGAGTTGGTGCGGACCACCCGGCGCTTCCTGCCGGGGCCCGTGCGCGTCCCGTGGGAGCTGACGGTGCCCGCCGCGCTCGCTGGATCCGACGCGACGGCCCAGCGCAGACTCAAGCCCAGCATCCGCGCCAACCTCGGGCTGCTGCGCGACCACCTGGCGCACGCCCAGGCGCTCCACTGGCCCGCCGAGGCCCGCCGGCCGCCCCGCCGCGAGATCTAAGGCGCCAGCGACGCTGCGCAGCTGAGGAGGGCCCGATCCTGGCCGTAAAGAGAAGGAGCCGAACGCACGGAGCCCATCCCAATTGCTGACGATCCGCACGCGGACGCGCCGTGGCCACCCGCGGCGCCGCGTCAGTCAGCGCTTCAAGCAGGTCAAGCGACCACCACTCTGGTAGATTCACATCGATTTGAACCTTGTATTCGTTTTAACAGGTGTATTGGGGAGTATCAGAGTGTCCAATGCAGGTCAAGTGGGTCGTCATATTCATTCAAGGAGGCTGCTGACCCTGTCACCGCACGCTCCAACGCAAACGACGGAAAGAAGCGACCAGTCGCGGGAATCTATCGAACATGCGCGCGGAGGCGGCGCTTGGCGCGGGATCCACAAGCGGCGCCGACGAGTCGCGCGTCCGGATCCGGATTCAGGCCCTGCGCTCCGTCGGTGAGTCCGTGTGCGGACGGCAGCGTCTGGACTCCAGCTCGGAGGCGGATCCTCGCGCCGACGATCGCAGAGAGAGTCGCGCGCGACGCTTTGGCCGGTCGCCGAGATCTTTGCCGTCAGTCCAAGACGCCGGCAGAGGCAGGCAAACGAGCGGTCGGCTGGCCCCGACGGGTCGCCATGGCGCGAAAAGATCCGACCGCGTCGGCCTCGACGCCGCACTTGACTGGCTGGCGCCGAAGCGCGGCGGTTGACGGCGATCTTGCCTTGAAGGCGGGCGATTGAAACCCGCCCGAGGCGAGGTGCGGATCTCCGCTGCACGCGCTGTTGGTCGGTTGGTCGCCGCGGTCGGTTGCCGATCCGGAGCGCCTGATCTCGGCGCTCACTACTCGATTTGCAGCGTCGAGGAAACATTCCCCCGCCTCGGAAGCCTGCCAGTCCCCTGCGGGCGCCATGAAGACGCCGACGCAGTACGGGAGCGAGAATGAGGAGACGTCCTTCATCCGGCGCGTCGCCGCCCCGGACCGCCGGGTCGGCAACCGCCGCCAGAAGAAGCGCGTGGCCATCGCGGCCGCCACCGTCGGGCTTGTCGCCGCCTCGGGCGTTGTCGGCTACGCCTCGATGCAGCGTGGAAGTGAGAGCGCGACGAGCGTGAGCGAGACGGAGCAGCTCGAGGCGCAGAACGAGTCGAGCCTGTCGGTTCCGGCGTTCGTGAGCGAGCTGGACGACCCGTACTACCCGCAGTTCAGCGAGCTCGACGGCAACAAGAACGGCGTCGTCTCGCAGACCGAGTTCTTCGTCTACCTCAACCAGCGCCAGGACGCGCAGAACGACTTGGTGACGTCCTCGAACCTGCCGGCCGAGATCCAAGACTACTTGCTCTCGCAGCTCGACGACAAGTACTCCCAGGAGTCGACATGCGCCTTGAACGCGATCCGAGCCGTAAGTAGTGGTGCTGTGCAGTTGTTGATGATCATGTTCATGCTGCTGACATCTGCAATGGTTGCCACTAAATTCAGCTCAAGGCCGAGAGGGTCCCGCTCAACAGCAACGCGAACATCATCAAACTGGTGGACAAGATCACTGAGTTGTGCCCGCCACAGCCAATCGGGATTCCCGACGATCTGCTTGCGCCGTACAACACCCCTGCTCAGACCGAGGCCCCGCCGACGACGGTTGATGAGACTCCATCGACGACTGTGGACGAGACGCCGATCGACACTGTTGTTTCTGTCCCGTCGGCTGATGGCGGCGAGACGGCTGTGATTGTCCCGGACATCCCCTCGGAGGGCAGCAAGGACGTTGTCGAGATCCCGGACTCGGAGGGCAACTACGTGCCGGTGGTGGTGGACGTTGTGGAGACGAAGGACGGCACGGAGGTGCTCGAGATCCCGAACGGCGAG
>JAADYH010000159.1:0-32886 GCA_023338125.1 Phytopythium aichiense
CATGTACGCCAAGCGCGCGTTCGTGCACTGGTACGTCGGCGAGGGCATGGAGGAGGGTGAGTTCTCGGAGGCGCGCGAGGACCTGGCCGCGCTCGAGAAGGACTACGAGGAGGTGAGTGCCGAGACGGCCGAGGGCGAGGGCGAGGAGGAGGAGCTCGGCGAGGAGTACTAGGACGATCGGTCGTCGGGAGCAGTTTGCATGGACGCGAAAGGCGCGAGGCGAGGCATGAGGAGGCCACGGTGCGAGGGTCGTAGTCGATAGGGCAGCTCCGCTTATAAGCACTGAATTCGCGCCATCTGATGGAGACGAAGGCCGGTCGTGTCCACCGCGTTGGTCTTGTTGTGTGTACATGGAGCGGCTCCGACCTGGTGCGTGAGCTGTTCGTTGGACCCGACATTGGGTTGCGATCTGTCTGGTCCGGGAGTGACGCGACGCACCCACAGTGCCACTGATTTAATAACTTGAATTCAGTATGGGTCATGCCGCTTGACAACGCGTCAGTCGTGATGCCACAGGCGTCATCATGCGATCTTTTTGTTCGACAATCCCAAACTACTGGGTTTAGAACTACCTAAACTAGCAGAATCTTGTTTACAGTGCGCGTTTTCTGCCATATCTGCGTCATTTCGGGCAGAAACGGTCCCAAACGCCACGCAACATTTGGGCGTTGGCGGGTGACCCTCCGCCCAACACCCACCCACACCCACCCACACCCACCCACACCCACCTATTTTAGGTCGCGCTTCCACCTCCCACTCTCCCCACACCACCATATCCGAGCCAAGACATCCGCCGACACTTCGGAGATGCACCAAGTCATCCCTCCCCGAGTCTCCCTTGGAAGACGCTCTCTGCCTGTGAAGCGCTGGACGACAAGGCAGGCTCCTCAGTATCTTCCTTCTCTCCCGGCCCTTCAGGCTCGGACTCTCCCTCACCAGCCGCCCTTCAGTCTCGAATCTCCCGAGAGCGGCCCACGTCGTACCTCCCCCAACCAGCTCCCCTCGTTCCTGCCCCGCAAGCCATGGCGACGACCGAATACGGCACGGCGCCGCTGCCTGGCGCCGACCAGAACCAGAGCCAGGCCAGGCGCAAAGCGGCCATCAAGTGGGGCCTGCTGGTGATCGCGGTCGGCGGACTCTGTGGCGCCGTGGCGTTCCACGAGCTGTCGCGGTCGGCCCCGACCGACGTGGCGGCCACAGTCGCGGCCCCGCCCGCTCCCGAGACGTCCACGGCCGCCGAGCTGTTCTGCATCCAGAGCTCGTTTGTGGACGGCGAGACGCGGATGGTGGAGCCCGTTGCGGGTCTCGAGTGGTCGGCGCGCGCGCCGGCGTCAGACTCGACCATCTCGGTCGACGTGGAGCGGCAGTACCAGGAGATCTTCGGCTTCGGCGGCGCCTTCACCGAGGCGGCGGCGCTGCAGTTCGCCAAGCTGTCGCCCGAGCTGCAGGAGCAGGTGCTGACGCTGTACTTCGACAAGGAGAAGGGCAACGCGTACGAGTTCGGCCGCGTGCCCATGGGCTCGTGTGACTTCTCGGTCGCGTCCTACAACTTTGACGACGTGCACAACGACTCGGCGCTCGAGCACTTCGACACGGGCGTGGAGCACGACACCAAGGTGCTCATCCCGTTCATCCAGCGCGCGCTGCAGCGGAACCCGGCGCTCAAGATGTTCATGGCGCCGTGGAGCCCGCCCGCGTGGATGAAGCGGCCCGCCACGGACTACGTGCCGAGCATGCTGGGCTCGGCCGACCCCATCGGCCTGCGCGACGACGTGCGCGAGACTTGGGCGCTCTACTTCTCCAAGTTCATCACGGCGTACAAGCAGCACGGCATCCACTTCTGGGGGCTCACGCCGCAGAACGAGCCGCAGTTCGACGCCCCGTGGGAGGCCTGCATGTACTCGGCGACGTTCCAGGCCGAGTTCGTCGGCCACTTCCTCGGCCCCGTGCTCAAGCGCGACCACCCGGAGATCAAGATCATGGTGTTCGACCACAACCGCGGCAGCGTCTCCCAGTGGGCGGACGAGATCTTCAACCACCCGGTGGCCAGCCCGTACGTGGACGGCATCGCCTTCCACTGGTACGACGGTGAGCGCTACATGGACGGCGTGGAGAACCACGACCGGCTGAACGACACGCACTTCGTGGACGAGAAGCGCTTCATGCTCGCGACCGAGAGCTGCAACTGCCCGGGTGTCGCCCACGGAGACGCCGCGTGGTTCCGTGCCCAGCGGTACGCGCACGACATCATCTCGGACTTTAACAACTGGGTCTCGGGCTGGGTGGACTGGAACCTGCTGCTCGACCACACAGGCGGCCCGAACCACCTGGGCAACAACTGCGACGCGCCGATCATCATCGACGAGACGGAGGAGAACTACTTCATCCAGCCCATGTACTACTTTATCCAGCACTTCTCCAAGTACGTGCCGCCTGGGTCCAAGCGCGTGCACTCGGACGTGCAGGTCAAGTACCACCAGCCGGGCGACGCGCAGCTCTTCGTCTTCTACCCGTCGGCGCTGCACCCGTGCGACTGGAGCTCGCGCCAGAACCTGCAGCGCACCTCGGACAACAAGCTCGAGGTGACGGGCACGGGCTTCTGCCTCGACGTCAAGGTGGACGAGTGGGTCGGCAGGCAGATCGAGCTCGTCGAGTGCCGCTACACGCGGCAGACGTGGACGTTCGAGGAGAACGGCCAGATCCGCATGGATGACGCGTGCCTGGCGCTTAACCACGGGTCCACGGACAGCGGCGCGCGCATCATGGCGGCGCCGTGCGTGTCCGGCGACGAGGGTGCGCTGCAGCGCCAGAGCTGGCAGTTCGTCAACGGCACGCTGCGGTCGCTGGCGTCCGACAAGTGCGTGACGGCGGGCTACCCGTTCGCGCAGGCCGCGGCGTTCGTCACGCCGGAGGAAAAGAAGGTGCTGGTCGTGCTGAACGAGAACACGGAGCCGGCCGAGTTCGACATTGCCGTTGGTGGCCGCAGCGTGTCGACGAGCGTGCCGAGCGGCGGCATCCGGACGTTCGTGTGGGAGTGAGGGGCGCGCGAAGGGCCCATTTTGGTCTGTTGGGTGGGTCGGCAGGATCAGATTTGGGTCGGGATGACCAGATTTGGGTCGGGTGAAACGCGTTGACGTTGAAGCGCGAGGAAAGGCGTACTGTAGTCGGCGTAATTCGCTCAAGACAGTTTTGGTTCGCCGCGTTGGAAAACAAATGTGGAATGTGGTACTAGCAATATTTTACGGTAAAAAGCTACGATTTATCCTCGGCGCGCCGCGTTTTGCGGCAAAACGTCGCCAGCTCGTTGGCGGCAACTTCCGCGGCGGACAAATGGAGACCGAGCCGGACGAGATGCAGGCCGCGCGGATCGGCGCGCTGCTGGGCGAGATAGAGGCGCAACGCGCGCGTGGACAGCTGCCGTTCGCGCAGGCGCCCCTGCGGCTGTTCGGCGTGGGCGGCGGCCGGTTCGTGCGCGTGCTGGACGAGCACGAGGCGCCGCTGTCTCCGCGCTCGGCACGTCGTGAGCTTTGGCGCCAGTCGTCGGTGAGAGGTCTCCGTGCTGACTCGCGGATGATTCCTTGTGCTTCTGCAGCTGGAAGCCATCAGCGTGTTCCTTGGCAGTCGTGAGTCCGGCGGTGGGTGCTCACAACAACAGCAGGGGCGTGAGCGCGGGACTGGAGACGCTAACCTTGGATTGATGTGACAGCGGAAGATGCGGCGGCAGTGGTCAGCGACGGCGTGCAAGCTGCTACAACAGTGCCGCTCGCTGCGGCTCCTGATCAGGAGACCGGGTGCGTGGAGATGGATGCAGCGGGCGAGGATGGCAAGACGGCGAGCGCTGGGTCCGTCGACGAAGGGGATTGCGGCGCGAGCAGCATCGAGAAGGAGACGGACACGTCGACAGATACGCAGAGCGACGCGGGACAAGTACCATCCGCCACCGATCCAGTTAGTGAGGCAAGTGCTGTGGACGGTCAAGAGGTGGAGAGAGAGATCGCGACGCCCCAGGAACTGCACGCGCAGCACGTACGTGTCGGCGACTGGCTTGGCGGCGGATATGACGTTGGTGAGCAGCCGCAGGTGGCATTGACCGACAGACAAGTCGACGCAACGACTGGAGCGATTGGGCGAGTAGGCGTGGAAGCGGAAGCGGAAGCGGCTGCCAAGCTGTGGACAGATTGGCCTTCGCACCTGGAAGAGCGTCGACGCATCTGGTTCGAGGCGCAGGCACACTCGGAGCCGACTGGAGTCGTCCGGCCGGTGGTGTACTGGCTCCAGAACTGCTTTCGCGTCGCGCAGAGCAACTTTGCGCTCGAGGCGGCCGTCATGCTTGCTCGGCGCCTGAACGCTCCCCTGGCGCTCGTGACGCTGGTGCGCGCGTCCGTTATCTACCCGGTGCGTCACGCCCAGACCGCGAGCGACGCGTATCTTCGGTGGTCGCTGCTTGAGGTGCAGAACCAATGTGCTCGCGCGAACGTGGCGTTTCATGGCATCACCGCGGCCGAGACCACCGATGTTCCAGCAGCTGCCATT
Organism: Phytopythium aichiense; assembly: GCA_023338125.1. Classification (NCBI taxonomy): domain Eukaryota; phylum Oomycota; class Peronosporomycetes; order Pythiales; family Pythiaceae; genus Phytopythium; species Phytopythium aichiense. Next base: position 4,534 of record JAADYH010000159.1, read on the forward strand.
GGCAATGGAGGGTGGGAACGGCACCAACTCATCACCGTGTTGGACGAGTTCCACCCACTCCTTGTCGTGACAGACATGGCCTTTCACGTGACGGGTGCGCGCGAGATGGTACGCATGGCGCATCACCTCGAGCTGAGCCGACCCGTGAGTTCCTGGTCTCTTGTGTCCATCGACTCGTCTAGCTACGCGCCGGTGCACAACGTATCGCTCCGCGCGCGTGGCTCCCTTGAGCGAAAGGCGCCGTTCCTGAGCGAAGAGGAGTTCGGGCAAGAGTATGCGGCCGCCTTAGCTCGGCATGACGGCAACTTGAACGGCGCTGCTGGCAATTCACAGCTTCTGCGGAGGCTGATGGCGTTATCACCTGCGGCACTTGACAGCCCAGCACCGTCACTGACAAGTGCGCTTCATACCCGAGGTCTAGAGCTAGTCGACTGGGCGATCGTGCGAGGAATGGCTGATGAATCGAGCCCAGGATTGCCAACATTCACCGAGCGAGCGGGGCTCAAGGCGCTGAACATGCTGCTGGCGAAGGTTGACCACCGCCCGGCGATCCAAGCAGAGCTTCAGGTCAGTGATCACCCATCGCTATTGAGGGCGTATCTCCGTCGACCTGACCACTGGTTATGACTGCACGCACAGGGCGGCGGCGTGCTGAGTCTCCTCCCTTTCGTGCGGCAGGGCTCGCTCTTCAGTGGCGACGTCATCCAGCAGATCTCCGAGGCGATTGACTTCTTCCCTGCTCCAGTGACTGCGCAGGACCGCAAGGCGCTCGCGACTCTCAAGGTGACTCGAGTTGATCTCGCTATCTGAAGGTGGCAAACCAGCTCACACTTGTGTTGCTTGTCCAGGTGATGCGATCGCGTGCATTAAGCCACCTTGCCAAGGAGCGCGACTACGCACTGTACCTGGCCTTGTGGACTGCAACGCAGCACGAAGCCACAGAGGAAAGCACCACCGGTGATCAGCTAACATGTCCGCCCGCATCGAGCCTACTGCTCGACTCGCTCCGTTTTTCGGCCTTGATCAGTGCACCACTGTACGAAGCTCGCACTGCACTGGACTCGCACAGCTGCGCCAAATGCTTACAGTGCGTTTGTTCGTGCTGTGCATGACAGCAGAGACGCGTACTCTCGCCTGTTGCCGTTGTGGATCGACAACAACGTCAGCCTCGCATATCCAGCAAACGGAACTGCCAGTTCGAACACCACAGCTGCTACTGGGCCGTCGTACGATCCGTACGAACTGGAGAGCGCGCGTACGCAGGACGCATACTGGAATGCGATCCAGCGCTTCTTCGTCCGGCACCAGTATCTCCATCCGCTGCTCGCCGTCTACTGGGCCTTCCGAGTGCTGCAGTGGGCCGTTTCGGCTCGCGCTGGCGTCGCAGTAAGTCGTTTGTGTGCGTTGTTCTCCACCGAGAGAGTCGGTTGCTGATGATGTGAGCGCTTTCGTCTGCACAGATGATTGACGCGCTGGTGGCCCAGTGCGCAGTCGGGTCCGCGCAGTCGCCCGACACCATATTTATGATCTGGAACGCTCTGTTCCTGCGGATGAGCCGATCAAAGACCGGTGGATCATCCGCCGACGTGCTCGCTGACTCCAGTGCGTTCCAGCACGCGCTCGAGCTCGAGCTCGCGTCGCAGCCAAAGCTGCAGCTGCCGTAAACGTATTCAATCGACCAAGCGCAACGCAAGACCATGGAGAAGCGTGCTCGCTCAGCTCTCAGCGCGTTTACGGAGGTATATGCAGCATGTTTCGCGCAGCTTGGAGCGACTAATGGCCCGCGCACGACCACTTGACGCGGTACGAGTCCACACGCGCCGCTGTGTCGATCGACAGCCACTTGCACTGGCAAGCGTACGCTGTGAAGTCTGGTGAGCGGACATGACATTACAAGCACGAAGGCACGAGTGAGACCAAAGGCATCGCCGACGGAGAGAAACAGCGCAGCGGACCTGGCGCGAGCTCCATCTTTGCGCGCAGCTTGGCTTCGTTGGGCACATTCTCGCGGAAGAACATGTAGTCGGCGTTGGCGCTCCATTTCCTGTCCAATCCAAGCGTATCGGGAAGGTCATCGACGTGTACAGAGGGCGGCAGCAAGGGAATCGCTGGGCGGACGTACTTGCCGGGAAACTGAACGACCGTGAAGTCGCACTCGTTGCAGCGAAGGTTGGAGCAGGCGCTGCCAAGTGATCAAGCGAGGAAGGTGAGAGGACTCGACTGCGTGCAGCCTTCGATCGTTGGCGACGTACGTGCTCGCGTTGAAGGCCGTGTTCAGCCCGCGCTTGGACGGTTCTCCCGAAAGGAGCAGCTGCGAGCACCTAGGAGGTGAAGTGCACACAACACCAGCATTAGAGACCGGTCTTGGATCTCTCAGCTCGCCTTCTACTCACTTCTTGGTGCCGTTCGAGGCACGCGGCTCGTCTCGGACGCTCTTGAAGGCATCACTAGCGACTGTCGAGCGAGGGTGGACGGGTGCGGGCCGGCGGTGACGAGGGTCCTCGTCCGTCACCATGTCAAGCAGATCGTCCAGCTCATTCTTCTGAAGCGAATCGTGCTTCGTCAGTGAGCAAGGCCAAGAGTTCGGTGACCAACGGCGAACGCTGACTGACTTACGCGACGCGATGGGGCAGAGGCAATGGAGGGAATGCTCGCCTGGTTGGACGACGGCCGGCTGCATGACGCGACCGCGTTGCTCTGTCGTGACTGCTTGGCGCTCGGCGCTGCGCCGTGGATCGCGCCTTCCACTTCGCTCAGCAGCTCGTCGAAGTCCATCGCGCTCGTCTTCTGCAAAGGCAGTGCTGGAGTTGTTCAGAAGTGTTCACTTCGTCCTTGGCTTCCTCATGGTTTGTTGTTGGGGAGTGAGCTATCAATAGCAAGGGCAGTTGGGGCGTTGACAAAGACTCAGGCGACTGCAACGCCCGATCCGCGACGAGAAGAGCGCAGTGGGAACATGCAAACGAATCCATTCAGGCTCTTCACGCAGCAGCTACGAGTCCTGCGATCTCCTCAGTCTGTAGGCAAATCCAAAATGCGGCGGCGGTCGAAGTTCGTCCGATTGTGTGGGGTCGCTTAGGAGAAATGGATCTTGTTGGCGTTGAACCGCTCGAGGAGGCTGCGCACAAGACGAACACGTAAGTATCCGTCATGGACGTGAGGTCAAGATGCGGGGCGAAGCAACTCACAGCAGGAAGTCATCCTGGTCCATCTTGGCCGCGCGCTTCTCGGAGAACTTGTCGACATTCAGCACGGACTCGACCTTGGCCTTGATGTTGAAGTCGCTCTCCGGAAGCTGCCACCACAAGCAAGCCGGTCAGTCCCACCCGTCGAATCAAAGATCGAGCAGACGGAGAGCGAGCGCACCTCATTGTTGAGCGAGCAATACGTCTTGTAGTTCTGCTCGAGCAGCGCGAGTACCGTCTTGGTCGTGAAGCACGAGTGCAGGATCTTGTTCTTGCGGTTGAACACGATCTTGATCATGCCGTCCCACTCCTGCAACCCGGGAGTCCACGAGATGAGCACCGATGGCAACAAACTCTTCACGCGAACGAACCGAGTGAGTCGTCAAGACGCACCGTGAAGTTGACGGGCGGCGGCGGGTTGCGCGGCTCGATGCGCACCACGCGCGACTCGACCTTGGGCGGCGGACGGAAGTTGTTGCGGCCGACCTTGAGCAACTGGTCCACCTTGGCCAGCAGCTGCGTGTTGACCGACAGGCGGCAGTACAGCTCGTCTCCCGGCCTGTTGGTGATGCAGACGATCGATTGGTCAGCATGCTACCGCAACAGGGTGGGGAGTCCATGGGAAGCAGCGCGTACTTGGCGCTCAGGCGCTTGGCGAACTCCTCCTGGAACATGATGACGGCGCAGCGGAACATGGGGCGGTGCGCCAGCAGCTTGAACACGAAGGGCGACGAGATCTGCACGACGCGGAGGCCGTCGTCAGTCACCAGCCAGCCAGTCTGCGCGTCTGGGTGTGTCCAAGGCGAACGAGACGCACCTGGTAGGGCAAGTTGGCCACGCAGACGTCGAAGAAGGGGAGCTGCACCTTCATGACGTCGCCGTGGATGATCTGCAGGTGGTTCATGTGCTCACTGAGCCACCAAGGCGCCGAGTCAGCCACGTTTCCGGCCAGCATAACGAGCACAAGCACGAGACGTACGTGTTCTGGACGCGCTTCTGCACCTCGGCCACCATGCGCGGGTCGAACTCGACGGCCACGACGCGCTTGGCCTGCTCCAGCAACTTGACCGTCAGGTTACCGGTGCCGGGTCCGACCTCGAGGCAGACGTCCGTGCCGCGGATGGCGGCCTTGGCCACGATCTGCGTCACGATCATGGGGTTCTTGAGGAAATGCTGGCCCAGCGACGTGTTGGGCGTCGCCAGCGTGCGTCCCAGCGCATTCTGCGCCGCCGCCGCCGTGCCCACGTCGCGCTGGCGCTTCTTCTTGTCCTTGGGCATCGTCTCGGGCTGTGTCGGGCGGTCGCTGGCGCGTAGGAAAAGCGCGAAGGCGGCGCCTTGGCGGTTGGCAGTCGGTGGTGAATATTGAGGATTGGCCATCAACTGAAGCGTCGTCACAGGCCAGAGCCACCCGCTCTGCCGTATAAAATTATACTTTTGTCCGGTTGAAAGTGTGTAGAAATACACGATTATCTGGATAAATGGGGTCGAGTGACACGAAAGCCGAGTGTTGCAGTTTGCCATTCGGGATCCGAGTGCCATTCGAAGAGCATCATGGCGGGTGCAGGCGCGGCGCGGATGCTGCTCGTGCGGCGTCCGTGGGGGGCGTGGTGCCGGTCTGAGGGCCTGAGAGGGAGCGCGAGGTCGGCTTGTCCCTGGTCCGCGAGTTTGACGCGCGGGCGTGGCGTGGGGGCGGCTGCAGCGACAGCGGCGTTCGCGTCAGCGTCCGGGGCGTCCGGCAGCTTCCGCTGCGCCGAGTGCGGACAGGCGTTCGCCAAGTGGCAGGGCCAGTGCAGCGCCTGCTCGGCGTGGGGATCTGTCCAGGCTGCGAGGGTCCACGCCCCCATGTACCGCCAGGCGAACGCCGAGGCGTTCAGCAAGGCGAGGAAAGCGGCGCACGGCGTGTCCTGGGCGAACCGGAGCGGCGACGCGTTCGATGGAGGCCACGACGAGCCACGCGCGCTGCGGATGGTCGACGTGGAGGTGGACGCGGTGGCGGAGCGCCTGGAACTCCCCGAGCGAGAGCTGGTACCGTTGTTTCCTGCGCGTGGGCACCAGTAGACGAGCAGTGCTGAGCGTCGCTCGTGTGTGGATTGGACTGGACTGTGGTCGCGGCAGAACTGGGTGCTGGGCGGGGGACTCGTGGCCGGATCGCTCACGCTCGTGGCGGGCAACCCGGGCGTCGGGAAGAGCACGGTGGGCTTCGCCTTGCTGCCTGTCATCCACCAGCAGAGTTCCTCACGCAGAGTGTCTTGATGCAGCTTGCCCTGCAGATCGCCAACATGCTGGCGGGTGGACAACAAGAAGGAGGTGCTGGGGCGGCTCGCCACGTGCTATACGTGTCCGGGGAGGAGAGCGTGCTGCAAGTCAAGATGCGCGGCCAGCGACTCGGCGCGGTGAGCGACGGGCTGTGTGTGGCCAGCGAGACCAACGTGGACGCCATTTTCCGCATGATCCAGCACGGAGCCGCCTCGGCCGCAGACCAAAACGACGGCCACGCGTTCTCGGCGGTTGTCGTCGACTCGATCCAAACCGTCTACGCCGAGGACGTGCCGTCGGCCGCGGGCTCTGTCAACCAGGTCAAGGAGTGCACGCTCCGCCTGCTGCGGCTGGCCAAGCACAGCAACATGCCGGTCATTATCATCGGCCACGTGACCAAGAGCGGCGACATCGCGGGCCCCAAGGTGCTGGAGCACATTGTGGACACGGTGGTGCAGCTCGAAGGCGACCCACAGAGCGCGCGGCGCTTCCTGCGCTGCCAGAAGAACCGCTTCGGCAACACGAGCGAGGTCGGCGTGTTCAACATGACGGACGCCGGGCTGCTGCCGCTGACGAACCCGCTGCTGGCGTTCGTCTCCCACGACAGCAGCGAGGACGACGACGACTTTGAAGAGGATGCAGCAGGGCAGTCCCCGTGCGATGGGTCGTCGCTTACGATCGCCATGGAGGGCTCTCGCCCCATCCCGCTCGAGATCCAAGCGCTCTCGAGCCGTGCTCACTTCAATGTCGATGCGCGGGGAGGGTCCTCCTTCTCCCGGGTCCGCGGCGTCGGCGTGCCCTTCGACAAGCTCCAGCTCCTGTTCGCGGTGCTCGAGCGGCGGGCCAACATCTCCTTCCACAACCAGAGCGTGTTCGTGAACGTCGCGGAGGGCTACTCGATCCAAGAGCCCGCGGCCGATTTGGGGCTCGCGGTCGCGCTCGCGAGCGCCGTGCTCAACCGGCCCGTGCTCCGCAAGTCGGTCTTTCTGGGCGAGATCGCGCTCTCGGGCCACCTCCGGCCCGTCAAGATGCTCGAGTCGCGGCTCACGGCGGCGCACAAGATCGGGCTCGAGACGTGCGTCATCCCGCGCGTGCACGACCGGCACGAGCGGAGGGCCCTGCACGCCAAGTTCGCCGACTCACTCCAAGTCATCGAGGCGGCCACGGTGCACGACGCGCTTCGAGTCGCGCTGCCAGCACTCGATGCGAGCACGTAGCACGTTTCCCAGGGCGTCAAAAGGCGACTGGCGCGTCCGTCGGTGAAGACGCCGAGGTGGCGGCGGTACGGATCAACATGAGGGCTCGGTGCTTTGATTGTGTATCGGTGTAGTGTATAGCGGGTCGGCCGCACGACCGCCGCGGTCAGCCCCGGACGCCGCCGCCGCGCTTGACGAGCGCGTCCAGCGGCAGATCCAGCTGCTTGTCGAGCGCGATGCGGCCCGCCGGCTTGCCTCCGCGCTTGCCGACCGCAGTCTTGCCTACGGCGAGCGCCGGCCGGGCCCTCTGCTGCTTGTTCCCGGGCTTCTTGGCGGAGGCGGACACCCTGGGCCCGACGACGCGGCCGTTGATGACGAGCGTCTTGTGCGCGCCGCTCTCCTGCGCCTTGGCGTGCGGCCGGTGCGTCGCGCGCAGCTTCTTGGGCGTCTACGCCAGCGGCAGGAAGGGGCGAACGGCGTCAGTCTCTCGGCAGTCATCGATCATCTCTCTCTCCTTCAGCACGTACGCGCGCCTCGGCGTCGTCCTCGAGCGAGATACCCACTGGAAAGAAGCATCACACGGAGACCAGAGCGGCGTCAGCGTCGGTATCGCGGGACCTGCGTTCTAGAAGACGGCGAGCGTACGCCGGGCCTGCGTGGCGCGGATCTGCGCCAGCGTCGCGTCGTCGCCCGCGCGCTGCTTGCGCGCCAGGAACTTGCGCAGCGCCTCCGCCTTGTTGGACGAGATCTTGCCGCCGTGCCACGCAATGCGCTTGGCGTCGCCCGCGAGCGCGGGGGTGGGCGCCGTCGCCGCCTTGACGTGCGCCAGCTCGGCGACCCGCTGCATCGGCGCCATTTTCGAGGGTTTTGACTCGCGGTTCGTATGCCTCATGAGGGGGGGGCGAGTGGGCGACCGCTCCGCTGTTCAGCACCCGTCGGGAGGAATCACGCGGTTTGATTGGCTAAAATCATTCCATTTGAACGAATCAACATGCGCTGGGAAAACAGTGCTTGGGGTGGGTGGTGCACACCTTTTCATCACTATAGACACATACTGGATGTGCTGTGATGCGGTCAATATGTACCTTAATCTGTGCAAGTCGGCTCCAAACGTTTTGTACATCTAAAAATGGCGCCAACACCTCCGAAGCCATTCACCATGACACGCACGCGGGCGTCAACTCGGCTCGCGGCCAACGCACCACCGGCACCAGCGCGTGCTGTCGACATGGAGGACCTGGCGTCGCCACCGACATCTCCACCTGACGCTTTGGACCAGGCGGACGCGCCATCCGTGTCGCTGGCGATGCGCCACGGCGCCGCGTTCCATGACTTTGACATGAAGGAGCTGCGCGCCGTGCGCGACGACCTACTGCTCTGGTACGACGCGTACCGGCGCAAACTGCCGTGGCGCGGGGACCCGCCGCCGTACCTGACGACGGCGACGCACACCAAGCAGAAGGCCGAGGGGAGCAAGACGGCGAAGGCACGCGGGAAAATGGACGCCTTCCTCTCGGTCAAGGAGGAAGAGGAGGGAGAGGAGGAAGAAGAGGTGGAGGACGTGGAGCAGGAGCCTGACGCGCAGGCGCGAGCGCAAATAGACCCACCGCGCAAGGTGGCGCCGTACGAGACGTGGGTGTCCGAGATCATGCTGCAGCAGACGCGGGTGGACACGGTCGTCGAGTACTTCACGCGCTGGATCGACAAGTTCCCGACCGTCGCGGCGCTCGCCGAGGCCAGCGAGGAGGTGACTGAGCAACGCGTGGGGTCAAAAGTTTGCGCCAACCGGAGCATAATTCTCACTGCGCAATGTGTCCGTGTCGACAGGATGTCAACGCGCTGTGGGCTGGGCTGGGCTACTACCGTCGCGCGCGGATGCTGCATGCAGGCGCCAAGTACGTGATGGAGCACCTGGGCGGAGAGATGCCGTCGACGGTCGAGGGGCTGCTGACAATCCCGGGCATCGGGCCCTACACTGCTGGTATGACCCCGCTTGTCAGCTGACCACCTCGTTCATCATCACTAAGCGTCCTAATCACCCCATCGTGCTGCTCGCAGGAGCGATCGCCTCGATCGCGTATGGCCACCGTGCCCCGCTCGTTGATGGCAACGTCATCCGTGTCATGGCCCGCCTTCGTGCTGTCGGCGCTGATCCGAAGAACAAGGAGCTGATCAAGTTCTCCTGGTACGAGCGGTGGTGCGCTTGCGTTGGCTCTTCAGGAATGCCGTCTCTAACGCTTGTGCTCCTGTGATGGGGTGGGGTGAACACACCAGGAAGTCGGCAGGTGAGCTGGTGGAGGAGTGCGACCGACCCGGAGCGCTCAACCAGGCTATTATGGAGCTCGGAGCCACCATTTGCACCGTTCAGGTACGTCCGCCACCACTTGGCACGGTTCGTTGCCCAAAGGAGCTCACTCTCATCGATTGGCTTGCTCTGTTCTGTGCTCGTGCGTGAACAGAACCCCCAATGCGCTCAGTGCCCAGTGAGGGGTTCCTGTCTGGCCTACGAGGAAGCACAGACCACGAAACCGCGCTCGAGTTCGACGGTCAAGACAGACGTGGCGGCGTCCGACTGCTCCATCTGCGATCTCTCGCGCCTCTCGGAATGGGACACGCCGACTCGCGAGGTACCATCACGCACGGCCGAGGTGGCATTCGATATCAACTGTTGAGTTCGTCGCTGACACTGTCGCGTTGCCAGGTTACCAAGTACCCGCTCAAGGCCAAGAAAAACGAGTCCAAGAACGAGGTCATCTGCGTCTCGGTTGTGTCCTGTCCCGGAGACGCCGACACCCCCGAGGACTCGGCCTCGTGGCGCTTCCTCATGAGTCGGCGACCTAAAGGCGGGCTGCTCGCCGGCCAGTGGGAGTTCCTTCACTCCAAGGTGCGTCCCCGTGCTGTGTTTCAAAGTCTCCAGCTGCTGCTGACAGCTGATGACTGGTGCTTGCTCCACAGGTCGCCGACGGCGACAAGATCCCGCCGTTCGCGCGGCGCAAGCAGCTCATGACGCCGCGGCTCGAGTCGCTTCTGAGCAAGCGCGTGGTGACCGGCGCGTCAGTCAGGCGCGACTTGGGCGAGCTCACGCACGTGTTCTCCCACGTCAAGCACCACATGGGCGTCGAGCACGTCCACCTGGCGTCCCGCCCCGCCCGCGACCTCGACTTCGACACCGCCGATGCCGACACCGACCAGCCAGTCCAATGGATGACCACAGACGAAATGGACGCGCGCGGTATCACCACGGGCGTCAAGAAGGTGCTGCAGCTTGTGCTCAAGCCGGACGTGACGCCCAAGGCGGCGGGCAGGAAGAAGCACCCCACGACATCCAAGCGCAGCGCTGCACACGTCGCAGACGGCGCCAAGCGCGCCAAGACGATCGCCAGCTTCTTCACCAAGTTGTAGTCACATATTGAGTATCACATACTCATACAATACATAAAATGAATATTTCACAAATACAATAGACATAAATATCCGTTTATGCAGTCTGCTCGACGGGAGCTGCTCTCAGAATTCCTGCCATGCCACCAAACTTGTTATTATTAGCGCACTTCGACCCTCTCCGACCAACGACATGGGCGGCGCCGTCGCCGCCGCCGCCGCACCCGCGGACCTGACGCTGGATGTGGACGCAGACCCTCTCGAAGCCTTTGGGCCGGCGCTGGGGCTCCCATCACCGCCGTCCGCGCAGTCGCCGCCGCCGCTGCCGCCGCCGCAGTCGCGCGTGCTGGCGTTCCGCGCGCTGACCTGGCGCGACACCCCGCAGGTGCGCGCGCTGCACGAGGAGTGGTTCCCGATCCGCTACAACGACTCGTTCTACGACGGCGCGGCGCAGGGCCTGTGGGCCGAGACGGGCGGCCCCATGCTGGCGCGCGTGGCCGTGGAGCTGACGGACGCGCGCGTCGAGGTGCCCAACGCGCCTATCCTCGGCGCCGTGACGGCCAGCACGCTGCCGCTGAGCAAGGTGGACGACCCGGACCTGATCGCGCGCGGCGACCGGCGCCACACGCACGTCATGTACATCCTGACGCTTGGCGCGCGCCGGTCGGCCAGGAGGGGCGGCATCGCCTCGGCGCTCATCCAGCAGTGCCTCGAGCACGCGCGCGCGCAGCGGCACTGCGGCGCCGTCTACCTGCACGTCAAGGCCGACAACGAGGGTGCGCGCCGCTTCTACGAGAAGAACGGCTTCCGCAACCTGCGCTTCCTGCCCGACTACTACCTCATCGACGGCGTGCGCCACGACGCCTTCCTCTACATCCACTACGTCAACGACGCCGCGCCGCAGCCCGGATGGCTCGACCTGCTCGCGCGGTGAGGCTCTCTCTCTCTCTCTCTCTCTCTCTCACTAGCGGTCTCTGTTGCTCATGACGCGGTCGCTAACGCCCTCGGGGTTATGTGCTATGGCACAGGCCATTCACCGCGCTGCTGGCCATCGCGTCCTTCGGCTGGCGCACGATCCTCGATGGAGTCCTCGGCCCCGACGACGACGAGGAAGAGCAACAGCAGGCGTCGATACACCAACCCGACGGCCGTGCACTGCAAGACGCCGCGTCCGACTCCGCGCCGCCCCCCTCGGACGCCTCGTACGTGTGACATAACTTATCGCGTGCCCGCCACCACGACCACCCCAGTGTCCATGAAATAGACGGCGTGATGCCCACCCTCCCCCATCGACTGCGGCTTCTGGAAGCCTCGGCCACGTCACTCGCCCCGCCCTGCCATGGCTGCCAGCTCGTGGCTCGTGACACACGCACGTTGCCTGACAGCGCCTTTGTCTATCTTTAGCGGGACGCCTTCAGGTTTCGCCCTCGCATCGACACGCTCACAGCTCTGCCTTGAGCTCGCCCCGAGTCGTTTCGTGACTCGCTGACGACGTCCCGTGCGCAAATATAGGCGCGAAACCCACCGCGCGGAGGAGCAGCGGGCCCGACGCCATTCCCTCTCCAGACGACGCGCGACAGTTATCCTCCGCAGGCTGTTGGGAGTCGCTGGGGACGATGGCGGACCGCGAGCGCAGCAGCCGCGACCTCCGCGACCTCGAGTACGACCGGCCGTCGCGCACGAGCAGCGACCGGCACCCGGACTTCGGCCGCGACAAGGAACGAGACCGAGACCGAGACCGAGAGAGAGAGAGAGACCGCAAGGGCCATCGCGACCGGCACAGCTCACACAATGATGACGACGAGCCGTACGACCGCCCGCGGTCCCGTGAGAGCGACCGGCCACGGTCCCGTGAGAGCGATCGCCCGCGATCTCGAGAGAGCGACCGCGACAAGGACTACCGCCCGCGTGATCGCGACCGGGACCGCGACCGTGATCGCGATCGTGACCGCGATCGCGACTATGACCGACCGAGGGCTCGCGACCGTGATAGAGACCGCGACCGGGACCGCGACCGCGACCGAGAGCGAGAGCGGGAACGGGAACGAGAGCGCGACCGACCGTCGGTGATGGCGTTCTCTCGTCCGGCGACGTACGACCCGCGGCTCGCGCAGCGCTCGCAGCAGCAGTACCAGCGCAGCAGCCCGTACGACGACTATGACGACCACGCCGACTCGTCAGCGCGTCGCAAGAAGCAGCAGCAGCTGAAGGACGAGCTCGGGCTCTCGGACGACGAAGACCAGCTCGACGATGACGACGAGGTGGATGGAGAGACCGCGGAAGAGCGACGAGCACGCCGACGCGCCAGAGCGGGTTCTCTCAACGGGTCCAAGGCGCAGGCGGTGAATCCACTTGGCAGTCCGGAGGTCGTGGCGCAGTGCGAGCAGCTGAAGAAGGAGTTGCAGGCCGCCAAGGAGAGCGAGCAGCGCGCGCAGGAGTCGCTGAGCAAGCTGCAGCTGCTCAGCAAGTCGCAGACAGCCATTCTCAAGACCACCATGCACAAGAAGCTCCAGGAGAAGGGGGCGTTTGTGGAGGAGCTTGCGGGCGTCGTCAAGGATCTCGAGCGGCAGCTGCGCGACGCCGGCGTCGCTGTGAAAGAGTACAACGTCGAGGAACCCACGAGTGTTGGTTCCTCCGGAACGGGGGCTTCAGCTGGCGAGGCCGAGGGGATCGCGGAGATCAGCGCCATGAAGTCCGAGCTCGAGCGGCTCATGGAAGAGAACAAGTCGCTCCGGGAGAAGGCAGCGTCCACACCCAAGACTGTTGCTGCTACCCCAGCGAATGATGGGGAGACGGTGCGAAAGGCCGACTTCGACAAGCTTCAGGCCGAGAGGCAGCGACTCGCGCAGCAGCTCAAGGAGGCGCAGCTCCAGCTCGCCGCTCCAGTCGCGTCGACGTCTGCGCCGGAAGGCAACAGCGACAGCCCCAAGGCAGTGGAGCTGCTCGAGGCTGACAAGAAGAAGCTCGTCGCGCAACTAAAGGAGATGCAGCAGCAGCTTCAAAAGGCAAACACCGCGGCCGCGGAAGCGAAGGCAGCGGCAGCGAAGGCTTCAGCTGCTGCCGCTGTCGCTACCGCTGCTGCATCGGCGCCGGTGGAGACTGCCACGAGTCCTCCACCTGCGCCGACGCCACAGGCTGCTGTAGGCGACAGCGAGGCGCTGCAGAAGCTTCAGAAGCAGGTTTGTTGCCAATCGTTGCTCGGGTTTGGGATGTCGATGTTGTGGCTTGACACGTGTTGCTGCGTGATCAGTTGGCGGAGAGCCAAGCAGAGCGTCAAAGCGTCGCCAAGCAGGTTCGTTCGTGGTTTCCTCCCGCCAAGTGTTCGTACGGGCAGCTGATAGTTCTCGCTTGTGTCTGGGCAGGTTTCCCAACTTCAAGAGCAACTCGCGGCGGCGCAGACGGCAGCCAAGCAGCACGCAGAGGTTTCTTCGTCCGATTCGGCTGCTCTTCAGGTGAGCCGCCGCGCCTTCTCACTTGGACTGCTATTGTCTTCATCTCACCGGGAGCTTCACCGTCCGACAGGCTAAGCTGCAAGAGCGCGAGGCGGCCGCACAAGCGTTGCAGGCACAGGTAACACAGCTGACATCCGACGCCGCGGCGCGAGAGAAGGCGTGGGAGGAGAAGCACGCCAAGCTGAAGACGACTGCCGAGGCCGAGCTCGCCAAGATCAAGGAGCAAGCCAAGAAGGCCATCCTCGACCTCAAGAAGAAACTCGATGGCGCCGGCCGCGCCGAGCAAGACAAGCGCCGCGCGGTGGCCGTGGCTGTCAAGCTGACACGTGGGCAGAAGTCGGAGCTCGCGGCGCTCAAGTCGGCACTGACGGCACTCCAGAAGCAGCAGATGCCGGCGCTCATGGCACAGGTGAGCGAGCAGTTGAGCTCGCGTCTTCGTCAGCAATCGGCGGCCATGGCGGGCGTCGTGGACAACTACAAGCGCGAGCTCAAGGAGCGCAAGCGGCTGTTCAACTTGGTACAGGAACTCAAGGGCAACATCCGCGTCTTGTGCCGCATCCGCCCCATCTCCAAGTCGGAGATCGGCAACGGCAGCAAGATCGCGTGCAAGATCAACTCGCCCGAGGAGATCACGCTCGCGGGCGATAAGGGGAAGAGCAAGACGTGGGAGTTCGACCACGTCTTCGACTCCAACTCGACGCAGGATCAGGTCTTCTCCGAGGTGCAGCCGCTCGTCACGAGCATCTTGGACGGGTACAGCGTCTGCATCTTCGCCTACGGCCAGACCGGCTCGGGCAAGACGTTCACCATGTCAGGGCCGCCTGAGAGTCCAGGCATCAACACGCGCTCGCTGCAGGAGCTGTTCGCGCGCAAGTCCGCACGCGCCAACGAGTACCAGGATGAGCTGACCGTGAGCGTGCTCGAGATCTACAATGAGCAGATCCGCGACCTGCTGGCTGCCGATGCCGCGTCCACCAACCTGCAGGTTCGCCAGGGCCCCACGGGCAACTTCGTGCCTGGACTGACGGTCGTACCAGTCCAGTCGCTCGACGAGGTCTTCGAGCTCATCAAGCGCGGCAACAAGAACCGCAGCACACACGCAACCGATATGAACGAACACTCGAGCCGCAGTCACTCGATCCTGTCCATCCAGCTTCGCAGCACCAACATCGTCGCGGGTACTGTCGCAAGCGGCAAGCTCTTCCTCGTCGACTTGGCTGGCTCGGAGCGGCTGTCCAAGACAGGAGCCGAGGGCCAGCGCCTCAAGGAGGCACAGAGCATCAACAAGTCGCTCTCGGCGCTTGGAGACGTCATCGCCGCGCGCGCGAGCCGCGCAAAGCACGTGCCATACCGCAACTCGGCCCTGACGTACCTGCTTCAGGACGCGCTCGGTGGCGACTCCAAGACGCTCATGGTCGCGTGCGCGAGTCCCGTTGACTACAACAGCGAGGAGTCTTTCTGCACGCTCAACTTTGCCGCCCGCGCACGAAGCGTCGAGATGGGCAAGGCCACCAAGAACGTGACCCAGGCTCCAGCGGCGGGCGGAAAGGAGTGATGCTGGCAGTCGCTGGAGCTGCAAGTAGCCCTCACAGAATCAATCAATGCCGCGGGTGGTTGCACGTGAATATGCATGCGAGCCCGTTTCACTGGCTGTCCCAATCAGCTTATATATTGGCGTTGCACGCACCATTACGGCTTGATTCGTTCCTGTGGGCAACATCTTGCAGTGAAGGTGGAGATCGCGGTGGCATCAACCGCAATGACCACTCGCCCACCTGAGATTTCACCCCAGGCGCGACTTCTTTTGACTCGACCGGTCTTCTGTGTCCACCTCCATGCTTGTCACGTCAACGTCCTCCCCGGTCTTGTCATTTGAAAGACGGCGTTTCCGCGGACTCGGAGTGGCCATAGGATGTTGTGGCTCTTGTTGTGAAGGAGAGCCGGTCGCCGGGTCGCTTTCAGTTGTCTTCGGATCGTGCTCGTCCGAATCCTCCCTCTCGTCTTGTTCTGGAATCGACGCCGATGCGATTGCCGATACCGAAGAGTGACTTGATGGACGCTCCTTCCGCAACTGCGCGCCACCGATCCTGTTCGCAGCCCCAACCGAAATCGTCGCCTGGAACGCAGATACAAGACGCCATTCATCGTCGTCCCCGCTGTCGTCTCCATCGTCACCACTACTGCGAACGACGCCACGTTTCTCGAGTGCCTCGAGCGACTGCTCGAAGTACCCATGCAGCTGTCGCGTACTTGCCCGATCCAAGTGCGAAAGGAACGGCCGCATGGCAGCCAGGAAGCCAAAGTGCGACTTGCGCTCGAGCGAGTAGCGCACGCCTTCGCACAGGAAGCGCAAGAACGAAGCTCGCAGCGACGCAGCGATCTTGCCAACACCAAGCGACCGGCTGAGTCGCTTCGCCAGATCTTCGAGCTCAATTGCGGACGTCTCGATGGTGTCGTTGAGTTCTTCCATCTCCTCCTGAATTGCTTCTTCACCCGATGTGTCTGCTTCGAGTGCCGCCAGCTCCTCCTTCCACCCCAGAAGCGCGTTGTACGAACGGCGAAGCGCTGTCATCTGGATCTCCAAGTACCTGACGGGAGCATCCGCCTTCACCTGTTTACTGAACTCTTTGATCACTTCGAGCGCTGTCTTGTCCTCCGACGTGAAGTATGCCAGGACGGCCGCAGCCTGCCGCTTGTTGCTCGGGTTGCAAAGCGCTGCACGACCGAGCGCAGCGAGCAGCTCTGCCTTTTGCTTCTGTTCGTCTTCCCACGCCTTCTTCCGCGCTTGCTTCTCTTCGGCTGACAGTGAAGCTTCTTGGTCTTCATTGTCGTTGTTCCCAGAAGTTTCGTCGTCCGGATGCGGCGTGTATGTCGTCTCCATCTCGCTCTCGAAGTGCATCTGAGCCAGGATCACAAGCGCCTTGGGAACGCGCCACTGAAGCGCATCGAACGGCGGGAGGAACGACTGCATCTTCTCAACAAACAGGCAGCGAGCATCACAAAACGTGATGAACGCCAAATGCTGCGCTGTTCGCACGAACAGCAGCGTCTCCTCGTTTTCAAACTCGATCTCCTTCAGCTCACTGCTCTCGGTGCCAATACTTTCGCGACTGCTCGGTTCCAGGTGCATGTTCAAGACGGACACGAGTGCTTCCTCGAGAAGAGCACGGCCTTGGATGACGCGGTCGATTTCGGCAACCACCCGATCGACGGCACTTCCGTCACCAGCCAGCGCGATGTCGCTCAACTCCGACTCGGGACGCGCAAACACGGGTGCTGTAAGCCACAATAAATGATGGTAGATCACCATCAACGCGTGCTTGAACGTGTCAGGGTGACGAAACTCTTCGCCGAGACGGAGAACAGCTTGGGTCCGACGGGTGATCAGCTTGACGATCGCTGATATCGCTTCATTCATCCTCGACGATGGCGCAGCAGTGCCTTCTTGTAACGCATCAGTGGCAAGCACTGGAGTGTCTGTGGCGGTCGCGGCACCCGAAGATTCAGCAGTCGAGGCAGATGAGTTGGCGATCGTCGATGGGAGGTACTCGCCAATGTTCACGTAGCTCATCAAACACGACAGGCGGCACAGCGAGATCCGCAGCCCAAACTCGACGTCAGCTGCTTCCTTTGAACTTGTGCGTGCTGTCTTCTTTGCCTTCTTCTTCTTCTTCGGCTTCTTGGATATCTGGTTGGCCGGCGTTTTGCTTGCTTCATCGACTGCGTCAGCTACCAGCTTCTCAACGACAATTTCGTCCTCGTCGAGCTGCTGGCTGAGCCGATCAAGTATCGCCTGGATAAGCTCGTGGATGACCACCGCGACCTCACGCTTGATAGTCTCATAGTCCGCCTGCAGCAGGTGGCTGAATGACACGGCAAAGGTTCCCAGCATGGTTTCATCCGAGTGAAGCAAGTAGGCGTGCTTCATCTTCTCGGCGATCTCCATGATCTGGCCGATGTACTGGCCAACAACATCGCCACGGAGCGACAACATCGGGATCAGCTGTGTCAAAAGAGTCAGCTTGTCTGCGTCGGACTGGAAAGTGGTGAGCAGATTGGGAATCTCCCGACAAAATGTGATAGTGATTTCCTCCTGTTCACATCAAGACAACGTCAGCTATCACTCAGCACCTTCACAAGCTTAAGGTCGCAATATCGATGGACATACCTGTTCGGTTGCGAGGTTCTTCTTGGATTCATGAGACGAGCCTTGCTCCTCGAGTTCACCCAGAAGCTTGCGAATAGCAGCGATCAGGATTGCCAATAAGATTGACTGCTGGTCGCCAGTGAGGTCCGGTGCGCTCTTGTCCATCAGCAGCAAGTTTGTAAGCAGCTTCCAGTCCCCAAGAACCACTGCACAAGCACAAGTTCAAGAAAGTCAGCCGAATCGCAAACACTCATGACCACCGCAGAGCTCGTCCACTTACAGCAGTCGTCCAGTCCCCAAAATGCGTCGACGAGTGTTGCGACGGCCTCGAGAGGTACGCCATGGTTCTGGGTGTACTCTTGAGCAAACTCGACCAGAGCGATCGCCTGTGTGTTGAGCTGCTCCTTGTTCAGCTTCTCGTTCTTCTTGTGCGCCACACCAAACGCATCGTACTGCAAGCACACAAACTCAGCCGCTGTCTTGCGAATGTCGGCGTTCTCAGCATCGAACACGAGTCGCTCGACAGACTGCAGGTCGACATCGGAGCTGATCATCTTGCTTTTGTCAACTGCGATCAGCAACCGAATCGTTGCTTCAATCACGTCATCGTCAACGTCATCGCACAGCTGGAGGTAGCGTGGCAGGAACCGGGACGTGAAAAGCTCGAGCTTGGATGCGAACGTCTCCTGCTCGTATAAAATTTGCAGAGCCTCCACCACGTGGAAGCGAACGAGCGCTGACTTGTCGTTTAACAGCCAGCCGAGGTACTTCAGGAAGTTGTCCTTGAGGTACTGATCGGGAAGCGTTGTGATCCAATGACCGATCACGAGGACACTTTCCGCTCGAATCTCCGCCATCACATCTCGGTAGCGGTGCGCGAACACACCGTTGAACACGAGGTTGATAGTTGAGAGCAGCTGCTGCAACCGTGACTCGTACAAGGCCTTGTTCTCCTTGAGCAGCGCTTCGCGTCTAGCGTTGGGGCTCTTGCGAGTTGGAGTTCCCGCGCGACTACCTGAGATCCCAAGCTGACGGTTCACAACCATCAGTTGTTGCGAGATCGTAGCCGCAGCATTGGCCAGCGCGATCGCCAACGCGTAAATGCCGACCGTTGCGGTGTGGCGAACAGCGCGAACCTCCGCGCTGCATACCAATGCGCACAATGAGAGGTGAGATCGATGCATGCCAGCCAAGTCTATCGCTGAGAGCATCTTACCTGGAAAGCGTCGTCAACCAGTCGATGACCTTGGCGACGATGTTCGACGTGAACAGAACTTCGCTCTCGTGGCACTCGGTCACGAGCGCTTCCCAGAAGTCTGCATAGTTGCGGTGGAACCGCTTCGAGCCCTTCGTGCGCGGCGCGATCGGGTAGTTCCCCTGCGTTTGCGCAAGCTCTTTCACGACGACTTCGACCGGTTCGCTCAAGTCTAGCTTTTCCAGGCTCCCAGACTCGGCAACAATCGTGCTGGTTGCGCCGCACGCGTGGAACACAAAGTTGAGCAGCTCGCGGGTGCCCTCGCCCTCGTTCTCGTCAAAGCGGTCTCGCCACTTTGCCAGCGCCTTCCGCAGCGACCGCCCGTCCTGGACCGCGTCTGCACGCGGCGTAGCAAACACTGCGGTTAGTCGATGGTCAACTCGAGCGCGCAAGGGGCAGGCTCCATCCGTACCAAAGAGCGACTCCTGCTCGCCGTCCTCTTCATCCACACCCGCATCTGTCTCCTGGGTGCTCGTCGCGCTCGGGCCCGCCTCCGAGTGCGCAGAGAACTTGCGCTGCAGCTGCCGCTTGGCAGTCGCCCTGGGCCTCACGCGCTTCTTCTGCGGCGTGGCGCGCACCCGCCTCACCTTCGGCCCTTTGCGTCGGTCGTCCTCCTCCTCTTCGTCTCCATCGTCGCTCTCCTCCTCCTCCTCGTCTTCTTCCTCCTCACTCGCCTCGTTCTCGCCCTCCCGGTCCGTCCTGCCGCCGTCACAAACCTCGCGGTTAGTCCCTCGCTCGCCCACGCGCCAGTCTCGTCGCGTCAACTCACGCCGCGCGCTCGTCGCGGCCCCCACTCGCCCCCGACCGCGCGCGCTCGACGCTGTAGATCTCCGTCGGCTTCCTGCGCTCGCGGGTGCTGCGGCGCGTCGCCATCGTCCTCTGTGGGCCGCTTCCTGTCCTGCCTTGCTCGCTCGTCCGCCTTTCTCGCGCTTTGGTTGCGGAAATGTCCTGGCGGTTCAACATTCCAAGGCAGCAGCAAATTTTGCCGCCATTTTCGAGCTGCAGCTCTTGTATAGAGAGGCGAGGGGAAACCTCCCTGTATCGGAGCAATCCGCTGTAAAGGGATGCAAAAGGGAAACCTCCCTCTATGGAAGTCGATCCGCGCGCCAAGCGGTCAATCGACAACCCTGGCGCCATGATTCGCATTGAGACCCGTTCCGCCCTTTTTTTCGACCAATCAGTAGCGAAAGCTTGCGCTGACGCCCCGCCGTAGACGCCGAATCTCGCCTCCCATTGGCCAAAACTGCGTCCAAACGCGCAGTCTTTGAAGTTTGCGACCGCTGATTCGCTTTTTTCTCCCTCAACGGTTCCACGGGATCCGATCTGGATGCCACTGGCGCCAGGAATGAAGGACGCCAGGCTTTGAGTATGATGGCGGCGCGGCACAAGCGCTTTTCACCGCGCGACGAGGCGGAGAAGGGAGAAAGGAGGAGAGCGTTGCTGGCGTGAGTGCGACCGCCAGTTTAGAATCCGCTGCATGGGCAAGAAGTCCAAGAGCAAGACCGCCAGGAGCATGAGCGCCTCGAGTCCCCACAAGACGTCGCCGTCGCCGTCGGCGCCCGCCGCGGCGGACGCCCGCAACGGCACCATCCACGTGCAGGTGGTGCGCGCGAGCAACCTGCCGACCATGGACTTTGGCAAGCGGCAGGACCCGTTCGTGCTGGTGCAGCTGGAGGGGGCGGACCCCAAGGTGTGGGGCGCGACGGACCCGGCGTTCCAGGGCGGCGTGAACCCCGAGTGGCCCGAGGGCTCGAACAACGAGCTGGAGCTCTTCTTCGACGCGGCCGCGCTGGACCAGGCCCTGCTGACCGTCGAGGTGTACGCGGATGAGGCGGGCGACGAGCTCATCGGCTCGGGCCAGCTCAACGTGACGGAGATCGCGCAGACGCAGCAGGCGGCGCCCACCGAGTTCACGCTGCGCCTCAAGGACGGCGCCCGCGGCAGCAACCGCGGCGAGGTGCTGCTGCGCGTGTGGTTCGGCCCGCCCGTGCGCCGCGCCTTCCGCGCCGCGCAGCGCGCCACCAAGCTGCTGGACGCCCGTGACGCCTTCGTCGCCATGCTGTACTCGCTCGTGAGCGCCGCCTCGGCCTACCTGTCGGCCCACCTGCAAGTGTATGTGTGCTCCTTCCTCAGTTCACCAGGCCAGGGGGTGGATCGGTTCGCTAACGCTGCTTGTTGATGTGCTGCAGGCCGACGGAGTTCGCCAAGAAGCACCGCAAGCTGAGCATCGCGCTCGCGGCCGTGCTGGGCGTGACGGCGGCCGGCGCGCTGGCCACGTTCCTGGCCATCGCGGTGCCCACGGCCATCGTGGCGGCCTTCACGTTCCCGTTCTGGATCCTGCCGTTCCTGGCGACGGCCTTCTTCACGTCGCCGCTCTGGATCCCCATCCTGCTGCTCGTCGCCGCCTTCCTCTTCTTCCTCGGCTCGTTCGTGTTTGGGCTCGGGGTGACCTCTCGCCCCGTGCGCCGCAAAGGCGCTATGCTCTCGGCCAAGATCAAGCACTCGGAGGTCGGCAAGCGCGTCGTCTACGAGAAGACCGAGTAGGCTCGCTCCAGAGCCCTCCCAGCCTGCGGGCCGCAGTTCTTCATTGAGTTGGTTGGTGCGTTCGAGTGCGGAGAGGAGGCGGTGGACGTCCTCTCCGCTGCATGTTCCCAGTCATGGCGCCGGAGTCGAGGCGCGAAGAGAAACAGGAAGAAACAAATTGAAATGGGACGCTTTCTTGTTGATTTTGTATCGGACACGTTGCGTGTCCATCGCCAGCGAGTGGGGAAGAGCTCGATGTCTCTCCGCCGTCGCCTCATACGCTCTCGCCTCTCATCAACCGCTCCATTGTCGTCCTCGCGCCGCGTCCGCCCCCAGGACGGCACGTCTCGAACAAACAGGGCTTGGCTAGTGTTTCTTCCTGGTTCGCTGGGTCTCGAGGCAAGCGTCTCGACACCTCGTCTTCTATTGTTTGTGGTCTTCTTCGGATCGATATATCTTCGGCTGGGGCACTCGACGCGGGCGGGCGGGTCGTGGAGGAAAGCGGCACGAGGAGCAAGCAACGGGAGGAATCCATCCATCCCACGCTAGCGATCACTCGGCCTAGGCAGCCAGCGCGTCAAACGACGTGCCACTCGACACGCCGCTCGTTCGGCGGCTCAACGCCTCCGCGTCCATGTCGAACGACGCAGCCTGCTCGCCAAACACGCTCGCAAACGTGTTGATCGCCGCCGACACTGCCGAAGGAGGCCCCGCCTCCATCTCCATCGCCGAAATGAACTGGTCCAATTGCGCCTGGCGCAAGTCGACCTGCTCGTTCAGGTGCTCGATCTGCTCCTGCTTCTCGTCCACGGTCGCCATCAAGTTGCGCACGCGCGTCTTCTGGCTCTTCAAGGCCGTCGTCAGCCGCTCATTCTCCGCACGCATCTGGTCCATCTCGCGACGCGCCGCCGACAAACTGCGAGAGAGGCTGCCCTGCTTCGCCTTGAGCTGGAGCGTCTCGCGCTCCTTGGTGGCCACACGGGCCTCGAGCCCGCCAACCTCGCGCTCCATCACCTCCAGCGCCGCCGTCAGCTCATCGATGATCTGCTGCTTGTTCACAGCGCTCTGGAACAGGAATGCGTCGAAGTCCAGAGGGGGACCGTCCGCACGCTCCAGGTGCTGAGCGACCTGGATCGACATCTCCTCAAGCAGCTTCTTCTTCGTGGACAACTGCATGTGCAAGTTGCAAATCTCGCGGTCCTTGTCCGTGAGCGTCGTCTTCAACTGCATCACCTCCACCTCGCGGAGGGCGACGCTCTCGCGCAAGTCCTTCACGATTGTGCTGGCGTTTGGCCCGGCAGAAAGCACTGCGGCGCGACCACGCGAGCTCCCCGCGTACGCCGTCGTCACGTCTTCGGTGCGCTTCAACAACGCCGAGACCGTCTCCTCCTTCTCCGTCAGGGATTGCTTCAAGGCGGCGACAATGTCCGTCTTCGTCTCGAGCTCCGACTGGAACGCAGCTTCGGCCTCGCGACGAAGTCCTTGCTGCACTCGCAGCGAATTCTCACTTTGCTCCAGGCGCCGCGTCATGTCCGCCAGCGTCTTGTTGTGGTGCTCCACCATGTCGGAGAAGCACTGCTCGCTCCGGTTGCCCTGCTGCTCGGCCTTGATCGACACCTTCTGGCACGACTCGAGCAGCACCGCGTTCTCCGACTGGATCTTGCAGTTCTCACGGGCGAGCTGGTCGACTTGGGCACGCAGCTCGGCGATCAGATCCGAGTGGTCCCCCGAGAGAGACCCGTGCTCCTTCAAGTGGTAGTCCACCAGCTTGGCCACACGGGCCTGGTTCACGGGGTCGATCAGCCACTTGAAGTTCACGTTGTCCTTCATGATCCCATAGAGCACCTCCATCACCACCTCGGTGGGGTTCTTCACGAGCGAGGAAGCGGCTTCCTCACTCGCCGAGAAGTAGTCCTCGTCCTCCGTGGAAGAAAGCTCCAGAGCGCTGATAGACGTCTCTGCCGGTCCAGCTTCTCCTCCTCTCGGTGCTTCCTCGTCCTCGACGGGCGTCCAGTCGATCGAGTCCGACATGGGCGACCAAGCACGAGAGTCCATCGCCGGCGAGCGAGAGTACCGACGGACCCGGTCCCCGTCGTCGTCGCCCATGTCGTCGTAGTAGGACGCCAAAGTCGAGGCCATCGACGCCGACAGGTCGACCGCGCCGCGGTCCAGCGACTTGAAAGGGATGTCCATGCCCGACGGTGACACGCTGCGCATCTCTTTCCCGTGGCTTGGGCTCTTGCCGACCGACTTCTGCACGCTGTTGGCGTCTCCGTAGGCAGCGCTGGGGTGCGCCAAGTGGTACGCACGCACCGGGACTGGGCGAACGACGCTAGAGTCCGAGAGCGGGTCCAGCTTCCTGGAAACGGACGACAGCAAAAAGTCGTCCGGCGCGAGGTGCTTCTGTTTGCGCTCCGTCGTCGGGAAGAGGAACGGTGAGCGGCAGCGGATGGGCGACTCGAGCCCGCTCGCCGCCTTGGACTTGTCCACCGACAGCTTGCGGCGCTTGGCCACGCCCTCCGCCGCCTTGGACTCGCCCGCGCGCACGATCTCCTTGAGCTTCTTGGCCGTCTTGCTCGGCGCGGGCGACAGCGAAGGCGGCGCCGGCGCCAGCGAGGCGCGCCGCCGGCCCCTGCGGGCACCCAGGATCTGTTTCGCCCGGGCCTCCAGCGCGTCCACCAGCGCGCCGTCCTTGAGCACGTTCTGGTCGGCCGCGCACGCCGCGCTGAGCGCCCGCACCAGCGCGCGCAGATCCTGCTTGGCCGTCATGTCTTCTCCGTCCAGAATCGCTTTGTCACTCCCGAGTCGCCTCCCGAGTCGGGACGCGCGCCTGAAGGCTGGAACAGAGAAGTGCGGCGCGATATTTCGACACCGAGCCCTGCCGCAGACCTGTCAGTCACGCCTGCTGCCTCCACGCCTGCGAGTCCCCTCGGTCCCCTCGGCCCACCCTGCTTCCCGTCCCCGCCCTCGGCGCAGGACTTCCAGGGGGGCGAATGGGAGACTGGCCATCCAGCGATCCAGTCGTTTCCATCCTCTTCTTCTCGATCTCTTCTCGATTCTTTCTTCCCGCCAGTCTAAAGTGGGGTGGCGCACATGAAATATCCGAATCGAGATGTGACATTGGGATATTTGTCCTGGTTGAGTGGCGAGACCAGGATGGCAACTCTGGTAAAAACAGACGGTGGCGCCGTAAAAAGTCGTTTTTCCTTGTGGCCAGAAGCTGCTGGCGCGGCGTCAAGTTGTCATCGTGACGCGGCGCTGTGCATCCAACACGCACATCTTGCTTTTTGTATGCGGATCTGCCAACAAGTCAGTCGCAGCCAATGGCCGCTCACTGTGCCTGCTCGCCACTTGTTTCCATGTCTGCCTGGCGTCTGCTTGGCATCTGCGCGTGACTCGGCTGGGGTCTCACGCAAGCACAAAGGCCGTCCGGTGTGTCCCGCTGGAGCCGGCGCTGGTGCTGGACGCGTCCAAGCGCTGACGGGTGGAAAAGGCGGCCGGAGACGAGAGCGCTTGGGTGAATCCAGACTGCAAGTGATGGTCGGCCGGGTGCCAAGCGGAAGAGGAACTGGCTGCGACCGGCCAGTGAGTCGGCGCGCTCGTCTCCCTTGACCCAGGCAGATGCGTTCTGAGTCGCACGCCATACTCGCCCGGGCATGTTCATCTTGGTGAGACGCCGGATCTTCCGCGTGGGTCGCACCTGCGCGACTTCAAGTGAATTCCCGCGCCAGAAACAGCGCTTCCAAGACCCGATGGCAAGTCGCTCTCTTCCTCCGCGTGGATGCTTCTCAGTCACCCACCACAAAGGCCGAGGCAACAGCAACCCAGGAGGCGATTGTGTACTTAGGTGTATATTCTCTGCGGGTGATGGATGGCCTTCTTCCACTGCCCGGGCCATTTTCTCCGCCGGCCGGGCGATTCTCCGCGGCTTTTCGACAGGAGCCGCGTCCTGCGCTCCAGTCCATGTAAGCGGCCGCTCCTTGAGCCGGCAACGAACATGCACGAATACAGTTCGAGGGGAGGGAGTTAGTTGGGGGAGGGATACTGGGCCGCTGCTGACCGAGGCGGCCCAGTGGGGGGAGGACGAGGACGGTGCCTCATTGCACGCCGTACTGCTCGAGCGCGCGCACCACGTCGCCGAAGGACGGGCGCATGGACGGCTCGCGGTTCCAGCACGAGCGGATGAGCCGCGAGAAGAACCGCGGGCACGAGGTCGGCACGACCGGTCGCAGGTCGTGGTTGAGCACGCCCAGCGCCGCCTGGATCTGCGTCATGCCGTCGTACGGGCACTTGCCAGAGAAGATCTCCCACATGACGATGCCGAACGAGAACACGTCCGCCTTCTCCGTGTACTTCTGGTTGCCCAGCACCTCGGGGCTGTAGGTTGCAAGCAGAGCACAGGAGCGTGAGCACAACAAGCCATCGCATACCAGCAGCCTAATGCAACACGTACGCCATCCACTGCACGGTGCCGCAGTTGCCCGTCATGGTCTGGATCTGCGCCTTGACGCGCGAGAGCCCAAAGTCCGAGATCTTGATCGAGAAGTCGCTCTCCACGAGCAGGTTGGGGCTCTTCATGTCGCGGTGCAAGATCGGCAGGCTGAAGTTGTGCAGGTAGCTCATCCCGCGAGCCGTGTCGGCCGCGAACTTGGCGCGCACGCGGTCCGTGAGCTGGTTCTTGCGCGTGCGCAGCACTCCCCAGAGCGACCCGTGCTCGACCAGCTCGATCACCAGCGCGCGGCTCGTGGGCTCGAGGCAGGCGCCGAGCAGCATGCAGATGTTGGGGTGGTGCAGGAAGCTCATGATCTTGACCTCCGTCTCGAACTCGCGCACCACATCCGCCGTCAGGTCCTGCCGGATCAGCACCTTGACCGCCACCTGGCAGTTCTTCCACACCGCCTTGAACACCTTGCCGAACGCTCCCTCGCCGATCACGCGCACGAGGCGCACGTCCGCCATGTTGACGTTCTGGTGCGGCTGGAGGAACTGCTCCTTGCTGCTCGCGACGTCGGCGCTGGCGGCGGCCGGGGCCGCGCCGTCGCTGGCGAACCAGTTGGACAGGAACAGCGGGATGCCCGCCTGGCGAGCGCCGTCCAGCTTCAGCGGGTTCGAGATGTCGCCGCCCGTCAGCTCCATCGAGGACGTCGGCTCGCTCGAGCTGTCGAAGCGGAAGTCGTCGGCGGACGGGTAGCTGTACAGGCTGACGTCGCGCGCCTCCTGCTCAAAGTGGTGCATCAACTGCTTCTTGAGGCCGAGCACCGGGAAGCCAGCCGCCAGGGGCAGGCCGAACGCCGGGGGCGTCTCCGGCGAGCGCACCTGGTTGGGCGAGTTCGTCTTGATGTCGTCTTCGTAGTCGAACGACATCTTGTGCGTGCGGATCGGCGAGCCGACCAGGTGGAAGAAGTCGCGGTGCGAGCCGATGCTGCCGCGCCGACGCGTCTCCATGGTTGCCGCTTGCTGTCCGTTTTGGAGTGGGTCTGCTGCTGCTCAGGCCGGTCCGTCACGCAAAGAGGGGCAAACGCGAGAATGGGTCGGTTTGCTGGAGGAGCAGCGCCGAAAGCTGCAGCTAACCACGAGAGGAGTGGACCCGTCACGAGAAATCCAACTGTTCTCCGCGCTTCACGTCGCAGTCACGACGCGTCGAACGTAATCTGGACGCGGAAGGAAGCGAAATGATAGTCACGAGCCGTCCGTCGGTCAGTCGGCTTCGAGGTCTCGTCGGTGTGCCTGGAGACTGGGGGACTCGACACTGAGCGTTGGTCTCAGTCGTCGGGTGGGTTGGTTCGAGCTTCAACCAGAGTTAGACGTGGATTTAGACGCATCCAGCCGCAAATCCTCCCTAATTCGGCTGATACCGTACAAATCCGACGTCAACTTCAATTCGTTCTTTATCGGGATGGACACGCTCCAACAGACGGCGCGCTCTGTTGAAGCGGACTTCTAAAAACGGATACCAAAGTCGACTCCAAAAAGTACACCTAAGACACCAAAGTCGACCAATTTGTGCCTCAAGTAGACAGAAACAGTCGATATAGATACTATGTAGCGAGTTTACAGCCCAGTGCAGCCGCTGAATCCCCAAGTGCGTGTCAACGGCCTTCAGGCACCTCATTGGGACCAACGCCTCGCGCGTCCTTGGCCCGTGATGCTGTGGTCCTCTCGGCCGGCCATCTGGCTGCGTCTCCAGCTTCGCATGCTGGCATGTCCCCTGCCCTGCACGTACCCAGTGCTACTCGCTGCCGCCTTGGGCTCGTCCGTGACGCCAAGCAGTCCGGAGGACTGCCCGTTTGTCGCCACCAGCTGCCGCGACCTGGTCTCCGCAAAAAAAGTGGCCACGAGGGACTGGGCCACCACGTGCCCGTCCTCGACACACTCGTTCTTTTCCCTTCGTCGCTCGACCGCCTAACCAGATGCCACGATCGTAAACCCGTCGAAGTCGCTGGTTCCGCGCTTTGCGCCTCGCCAAGGTGCGACTCCAAGTGTGGTGTCTTCCATCTGAGATGGACTGGGTGTGAGTGTACAGCACGGGGAAGAGCTCCAAGTCGGCGACGAACCACAAGGACTCCGGCCACGTGTACAGATGCGAGACCCGCTCGCCAGCACAATGGCTGCATCTCATTTCGCGACAGCGGCGCATAGAGCGTGGCACACCGCGCTCCTCCCACTGGGTCCTGGCCGCCGCCGCCGCCTCCACTCGCTACGTACAGGCTGTCGAAGGCCGCAAAGACAGCGCAGCGCCGTGTGTGTGGATGGATCCATGCAAGGCGTTCAAGTGGCTGCCTTCTCGATCCAGCACATCCACCGCGCCATTCACACTTGCGAACTGCCCCAACTGAGTCCTTCCAAACGAATCTGCCCATCAAGGCCGAATTCGAACCGAAGCATGATGCGGCCAACAACATCGAGCGATGAATGAGGACGAGATAGCGAAGCAAACAGTACGATTAGGCAAAAGCCGATC